>CAUYLG010023963.1:0-127282 GCA_963573385.1 Cacajao melanocephalus
ATGTTCTTTTAGCTCACAGAAGTTTCTTATTATCCACCTTCTGAAGCCTGATTCTGTCAGTTCGTCACACTCATTCTCCATCATGCCTTGTTCTCTTGCTGATGAGGAGCTGCGATCCCCTGTAGGAGGAGAGGCATTCTGGTTTCGGGTGTTCTCAGCCTTTTTGCACTGGTTTCTTCCCATTTTTGTGGATTTATGCACTTGTCGTCTTTATAATTGCTGACTTTCAGATTGGGTCTGAGTGAACGTCCAGCTTGTTGGTGATGAAGTTTTTTCTGTTTCTTAGTTTTCCTTTGGCGGACGCCCCTTCCCCACAGAGCTTGGCTTTCCCGGGTTCAGCTGTGCTTACTGTGAAACTCTCAGTCCTCAGCGCTTCCAATTGCTGTTCTCCTTGTGGGGATGGGACCAGCTGAGCCCGACTCAAAGGGCACCCAGTCGCGTATACTCCACACTGAGAAGTGCTGCGCCACGCCGGGGCGCAGGCAAAACAGCTACGCCGGCCAAAAGAGTCGTGCTGGCGACACGTGTGGCTCCTCCACCGGGAATCTCCCAGTTTGTGGGCCACAGAAATTCGTCTGAAATTGCGGCGTCCAATCGCTCTCTGTGCTTTTACTGGGAGCTACAATCCTGAGCTGTTGTTAATAGGCCATCTTGGATCTCTCCGCCCCCTTTACGTGCCTTTTAATTTCTTAGCCTTTTTGCATTCTTTCTCTTTAGCAACAATTGTCTTGGTGTCCTCTATTGTAAAATATCATTTCTCATTCTCAAACACTATTATTAGGGACAAACTTATCTTTGCAAACATTTAAGCAATGTAAGTGTTCATAAAATCGATAGTAAAGTATTCCATTTAGTGACACTGAAAAATGTCCATGATATATTAAATAAAATAGGTTGTGTAGGCATTTCATTACAAGAAAGGAAGGAAAACTCTGCAGGATTTATTCCTAAAATTTACCAGTTTATTTTAGGATGAGATTTATTATGGGTAGCTTTAAGTGAACTTTTTGTCGAAATGTAATGTGGTTTCAAATCATATACATCTTAATGAATTTTCACATGTAATCAGCCCCAGGTCAAGCAATCAAACATCATCAGAAGCCCTTTTTCATGCCCATGTGGTCATTATCCACCCCTATGAAGTGTGACCACTCTCCTGATGTTGTAGGTTGGGGCTGCAGCATTTGAACTTTATGTAAATGGAATCAGAGTATGTTCTGTATCTGGTTTCTTTTACTCATCTTGTGAGATTCATCCATGTCGTATAAAGCAGTTGTTCATTTGTTCTCATTGCATTCCATTTGAATAAACCACAGTAGATTTATCTGTTCTACTGTTAATGGACATTTGTTCCCCCCCCCCAGTTTTGGGCTAATAGAATGCTGCTGTGAATATAGGAGTATGCATCTTTTAATGAGCATTTATGTGCATTTTTCCTGGTTATATACCTACGAGTGGAATTTTCAGTCAGTCATAGGGAGTGGTATGTTCAGCTTTAGTAGATAACCACCAAACACTTCTCCAGAGCAGCTGAACCCTTTAATGATTCTCATCTAGTTAGTATATGGGAGTTTCATTTGCCTCATGTCCTTGCCAAAGCTTAGTATTTATTTAAAGTCATTCTGGCAGGTGAGTATTACTCTCTCATTGTGGTTTTAATTTCTTTTTTACTGATACGGATTTGTTCTGTGTTCATGGGTTTTTTGGTCATAAGAATAAATTTTTTTGCCCGTTTGCCTTTTAGGTTGTATCACTCTTTTTCCCCCAGTTGGTTTTTTCTTTCTAATCTGATTGTGTTATTTATTATATATATGAGATATATTATTTCTCATATATTATTAATAGAATATATATTATTTTTCATATATATATTTCAGGTTTTTAGTACTTCATACTGAAGTCATTTTCTCTGTATTGTCCAAGATTTTAGTATTATGGGTATTTAATTTTTGTCCTAAGAAGCTGTTAGCATTTGGAAAAAATAAATGCCCCTTTCTTGATCTGCTTTACCTTTCTTTCCCATTTTCTTCTTTTTTGCTTGCTGAACAAGTGTTCTGAAATCCCACTCTTCACCCCTTCTTCAGCAGCTCCCTCTTTGTTTAACCTCCTCATTTTAGTAGAAAGGGGCTCTCAATTGATAAACTTGGTGATGCCAGGGCCGCTTCTCCCAGTCTTTCCATTTTCACCTTTCCTTAACTCTCGAGTCCACTGGCAGTGCCCAGCCTTTGTGGCTTCTTCTCACTTGCCTTCCTGATGACACTGAACCTCGCTGGTCCTCCCACCTCTTCCTCCTCCTCGGTTGCATTGCCTGCTTGTCTTTGCCCTTGACTTCACATCTTTATGTACATCTTTGGAGTCCTTTTCCCCGCAGTGCGCTCAGTTAGCTTTCTGTAGAAGTTGGGAAGCTTTGTTAAGGGAACGTGTTAGTTTCCCAGGGCTGCTGGAACGACTAACCACGTGGCTTCCAAGAAGCCACGTCACTATTTTTTATTCCGTCACTATTCTAGAGGCTGGAAGTCTGAAAAGATGTCAGGAGGGCCATGCTCCCTCTGAAGGCTGTAGGAGGTATCCCTCCTTGCCACTCGCAGCTTCTAGTGGTTCCTGGCAGTCCTTAGCATCCGTTGGCTTGTAGACCCTTCATTCCAGTGTCTGCCTGTGCGGTGACAGGGCAGCCTCTGCTGTGCTGTCTGCACATGGCCACCACCCCCTCTTTGTTTTCTTATAAGAATACCAGTCATACTGGGTGAAGAGACCCCACCCTACTTCATTATGATCTCATCTGAACTGACATCTGCAACAGCTCTCTTCCCAAATAAGGTCGTGTATTAAACATGCCTTTTTATTTTGATGTTTTGACATCTGGAGCCCCACTGGCCTGAAGAGACTGCCCTTCCCAGTGCTAGCCAATTCCTGGAGATATTAAACCTCTGCAGGCTTTTCATGTGGAACTCTCCAATCCAGAGCCCCCCTCCCCGCCCACGGGCCCTTACACTGCAGGCTGTACTCTCCTACTCTCGTCACGTCAGTCCCAATTACCAGCAACTAGGGAGAGCCCCTGCACTGCACTGCCCACTGAAACCATTTAAACCACCCAGTCCTCACCCTGCGTACCCTGCCTCTCCCATCCCTTCCTGCAGAAACTACAGTGAAGGCTTTGCCTACGTTCTTTGTTCTTCCTCTGCCTCTTGATCGACGCTGGTTCTTCCCCACATGGCTCTGTGCAGCATACTATGCTGTCTGTTTCTAGGGCTCTGCGAGTCTAAACTTTTCCCTTCCTGTCATTTCCATGCATGCCTTAGCATCCTGATGACATTAAATCCCAAGTACAGTTTAAAACAGTAACACTCCGAGTTCTAAGGGCTAGAGCTTCAACATGGTTTTTTTTTTTTTTTTTGATGGGGGGAATCCAATTCATGCAGTAGCCTATTTGCTGATGTTTTACTTGTATTCCATTGTGGCATGACCCAATGACTAGACTACATCGAGTAAATGACAAATAGACGTGAAACGCAGCATGCCGGAAGGAGAAGCTGCAGCAGTGTTGTGTTCATTAATATAAATGGAGGGAAAGGCACCGATGGCAGCCACGCTGAAATTACCTCATCAGGGGAGGCATGAGAATATTCATCATAAGGAGAAAGATTTTTTTTTTCTTTTAAAGGTGGCAAAATATGTTTACATTCTCTATGTTTGATAATCTTGAACAGAGGAGCTGTTGTCATTGTTTATCTTGGGAAATGTATTTGATTCCGAGTTCTCTACTAATTTTTTTCTTTTCTTTTTTTTTTTTTAAGAAAGTGGCAGTCCAGAATCTCGTGTGAATGCAATCCATTTCTTGGTACACAAACTGCCAGAGAAAAATAAAGAGATGTTGGATATTTTGGTGAAACACTTAACAAAGTAAGCCTCTTTTTCTTCCTTTTTACTTTCTTCCCTTTGCTTTAGGTGCTGGGTAGTGATCCGGGATTTGTGAACTGGGGCTGCATACGCAAGACGCCAAGGACCACACCTGGAAGGGCAGGCTGGACGTTTGACTCATTGTGTGTGTTTTGGACGAGCCTGTTGAAATATGCTTTCATGAAGTTGTGTAATTATTTGCTTAACATCTCTGCCAGCAACTCAGGGTTTGATTTGAAGTGAAAGAAGACAATATTATACATTACCCTATACAGAGATTCTGGAAATGTGATTATAAGTTTGTTAGAATATTAGCTTGGTTTCACATCTATCTAACTCTTAAGTTTGAACATATCGTTTAAGTTGGCTTAATTCAGTAATGGGTAGTTATTTCATAGATTTCATTCTCTTTCTTCCTTCTTTTAAAAGCAAGCAAAATCAAATCAGTGGAGAAATCAGCCCTTTAAGTATAGAGATTATTCTAACTGTAGAATTTTGGAGGTGAAAGGAAGCTGAAGACTTTACGATGGGCTTATTGGGATGTCTCCCTATTGTAAGTCAAAGAGCATCCATAATTGTTTGCTCTACCTCCTCCTTTGTAGTTCTACCACCTACCTCACTCCAGTTTTTTTTTTTTTTTTTTTTGAGACGGAGTGTCTCTCTGTCATCCAGCCTGGGGTGCAGTGGCACTGCAACCTCCGCCTCCTGGGTTCAAGCAGTTCTCCTGCCTCAGCCTCCTGGGTAGCTGGGATTACAGATGCATACCACCACACCTGGCTAATTTTTGTATTTTTAGTAGCAATAGGGTCTCACCATGGTGGCCAGGCTGGTTTTGAACTCCTGACCTCAAGTGATCCACCCACCTTGGCCTCCCAAAATTCTGCCTTTATAGGCATGAGCCACTGCACCCAGCTATATTTTAGAGTCTTTATTTTACATATTAAGAAAATGAAGATCAGAAGATACTGTGATTTGTCAAAAGTCCCACTACTAGTTTAGCCCTTTATTCATTTGGTCAACAAATACTTAGTGAATGCCTTTTTTAGGTGCTAGTGGATACATAGTTGAAAAGATTAAGTCCCAACTTTCATGAAGCTTACTTTCTAAAGAGGGGAAGATGAAAAACAGATTAGAAATAAAAATATAAAATAGCTTCAGATGATAAGTGGCAAAAACACAAAGCAGAGTAAGGGGACAGAGCTTATATTGAGTGTGAGACTGTAAAGAATGTTATTATGCAAAGTCTTTTTGAGGATGACATCTTTGGGTTGAGACCTGAATTAACTTGCAGGGCTGCTGAGAACAGTTGTCTAGGTGGTTCACTGCACAGTGATACTGGGCTGAAGGAGTGATTGTGGGTGCTCTGACCAAACTCTGCATGCTTTTACAAAGGTGCTATGCAGTCTAGTATTCCTTGGAAGCAAAAGTATAATGATGTGGGAAAAGAGGGAGCTTTCTAAGAAGAGGGGAACAGTATATTAATGCTTTTGGGGGAAGCAAGCTCAGCGCATACAATTGGTCCTTTGTGAGTCCTGCATCGGCAGATTCAACCAGCTGCTGATCAATAATACGGTGTTCCCTGTGGACACGAGCGTTGCCTTTTTTTATCCGTGGGTTTCCTGGGTTGACTCTAGGACTTGAACATCTGCAGATTTTGGTGTCTGCAGAGGTCCTGGCATCAATTTCCAGGGAATACTAAGGGCCGACTGTACGTGGAATTATTGAGAGCCATTGTGGCTAGAGTAGAGCACCAAAGAGAGGGAAGTAAAGGAGTAGGCAGGAGCATCGGCACGGAGGGTTTCTCGGACCTGGTTAATTCAGAGGTAGATGTTGAGGATGGTTAAGTCTCTTGACCCCTTGCTTTTAAGGATATACAGAGTTGCAGACCATTTACAGTCCACAATTTTTGCCCCTTTGATTAAACAGATTCCTCCCCCCTTATCAATTTTAGTGTTTCAAATCACTCCAAGCAGAACCTAATGACCGTGGCAAACTTAGGAGTGGTGTTTGGACCAACTCTGATGAGGCCACAGGAAGAAACTGTTGCTGCCATCATGGACTTGAAGTTTCAGAATATTGTTGTGGAAATCTTAATTGAAAACCATGAAAAGGTAAAATTCTTTTTTTTTTTTTTCCCTTTAAGAGATTTTGTTTTCGGCTTACTGCCATGCAATACGCAATGATCCTCTTAGATTTCCTTTCTTTCTCTCTGTTTAAAAATATTATTTTATTCTCGCTATGATGAGCTTGGTTCTAAGTTCTCATTGAGCTTCTGTCTTACGGAGCTCTGTAAATCTGAAATTTATCTAGTCTGTTATTATCTCACTGGTTTAATGAAGAAGCATTTAATCCAGATGCGAGTGAATATCAAGGCAATTGTGAACTGTTTGTTTTTTGTTACTTTTATTCCTGTCTTTGGATTTCTCACTCAAATTCTATGTGGCACGGCAACCCTGTACTCTTGATCAAGTTAGGGCTTTGCAACTTGCAAGAGAAAATAAGGCAAGTAAGGTTGAAAGGATGTGAGATGGGGCCAGAGGACCGGGAGTGTCATTGAGAGTAGGGGTTGAGAGTCATCAAGGCCAGCCCCTGCTCTGCACCTGGGAAGGTTGCCTGCCCTGCAAAAGAGTCTCTCTGGTTGCACCTCACTGTCGTGAATGGCATGTAAAGGAGGAGAAGTTAGGGAAAGGTAAACTCTTCAGATAGGCTCAGGCAAGGCATCTGGGCAGTGGGGAAGGGTACATATTTCTGGGGTGTGGTGGATGTGTTTGAGCTTGGTTTGACTCAGGAGATCCATGTTGGGGTGAGCAGAAACTACTTTAATATACTGTTCCCTCCCACCATACCCACTCAACATATTAAAGCCTGGAAATAAGTACTCTTCATGATTGTCACCTTGGGATTGCTTTCCCAAATTACTGCTGTTTTCTCCTTGATTACATATTGTCTACAGCTACTCTTAGGATCAGAGTCTGGTAGTTACAGCAGAGACCAGATAGCCCGCAAGGCAAAACTATGTACTGTCTGGTCCTTTACAGAAAAGCCTTAAAAGATCCCCCATTCTAGACCAATAATTTTCAACCCTGACAAACCAGAATCACCTGAGGGACTCTCTTAAGTGGCTGCATAGCCGTGTGTGTTCTGTTCAGTTTTTGCCTTCCTCAGAATTATGTTAAGTAGCCAGCAAGGAGAACCGCTGATGTAGGGAGGAAACATCTCTTCTTTCTCTATTAAGAACTTAGGAGAGGACTTCAGTCTGGAACACAAAAGAAGGTTTCATTCATATCTGAGAGGTTTTTGTTCATAATAGTTAAAACAAGACTGGAGTATGGCATTTGTTGATGTTAGGTCTGACCCATGGCAGTTTGTGTTTAGACTCAGAATTGGAAGGAGCTGGTGTCTATTCAGTTTAGCTGGGCTTCATTTATAAGTAGGGGTGAGACAATTTATGGGGGAACATACAGCAAAAATGGTTTCAGGATGCCCTTAGAGTGCTGTGCTCGATAGGACCACCTTGAGGGCCTGCCCCTCCCACTGTCTCAGGCCCCCTCAAAATAAAGCTTTCGCTTATTAAGAAAAATGAAGATGGTGACTCATAGTTAAAAGTGTACCTTTTCTTTTTTATATGAGGATGTAAGTATAGTTTTTAAAAACACTCTTTAGGACAGTGCTTTTTTTTTTTTTTTTTTTTGAGATGGAGTCTTGCTCTGTTGCCAGGGTGGAGTGTAGTGGTGAGATCTTGGCTCACTGCAATTTCTGCCTGCTGGGTTCAAGTGATTCCCCTGCCTCAGCCTCCCAAGTAGCTGGGACTACAGGTGTGTGCCACCATCCGTGGCTAATTTTTTGTATTTTAGTAGAAACGGGGTTTCACCATGTTGGCGAGGGTGGTCTTGATCTCCTGACCTCATGATCTGCCCAGTCTAGCCTCCCAAAGTGCTGGGATTACAGGCGTGAGCCACCGTGCTCAGCCAGTGCAGTGCTTTTTAATCTTCTTGGGATCACAGACCTCTGAGAAGCTGACCAAGGTTATTAACCATTTTGTTAGTAACCCAGATAAATGCACGTAAATCCTTCTTTCCCGTTAATTGTTCTAACATTTTCTGTGGGCTCACCTGCGTTCCTGAATCTGTGAACTGTAGGTTAAGTATCTCTGGTTTAAAATGGATAATCTCTTAAGTGACTTGCTTTCTTACCTGTTTCTCTGTCATCAAGGGAAAACATTTTAAAAACCATATTATTTTATTTCAAGAACTTTTAGATTTTTTTTTCTTCACTCAGTCACCTGTAGATCAGCACTTTGCTAATAAACATTCCTGACTCCTGCCTCTAAGATAGGGAGCTTGAAAACTGTTAGAATGCTTGGTTGCTCATTTGTTGATTAAAAGGATTTTTTAAAAATTGAGATTGCATCACATGCCAGACATGTAGTAGGTGCCAGATGTGCAGATGAACGTTCCACCTCCCGTTGGAAAGCAGGTTGTCATCTGGGGGCGGAAGCCATGTTTTGGGACTTGGATCCTGTAAACTTACCCCAGTCTAACGTGTTACATAACTTATTTTCTTAGTTATCTATTTCCCCCTGCTAAGATCTTTGAGGGCAGAGATCTTTTTGTCTATTTACAGTAATACCTGGCACATATTAGGTGTTCAGTTAATATTTATGGAATGAAATAATGAATTCGATACATTTTGAGGGGGTTGGAGGACTGGGAAAGAGACAGGCAAACAGAAATGTAGTCCCTTTGGGGAAGACATAGCAAGAGCATTTCTTGGGTGCTTGTTGCATTGGCTGTTTGCTGGAGCAGTTCTAGCTTATGCTAATGTTGATTCTCATGGAAAAGTTAAGCTTGAAAGCTGCTGGGGCTTTTCTTTGCCATTATGGTAAAAGCAGCTTGTTTATGGGTGTAAGAAGTTTTGTTTTGCTTCCCCCCACCCCTCCAGTGGTGGTGCATTTATGCCTCCTTTTATGGTCTTGTCAAACTGTCATTAAGCCTCATTAGTGTGCACTAAACCATCGAGACAGCTCATGGAAAGATGGCTACTGTTCATTTTTAGAAAGAAAAACAATTAGACTACAAGCATTGAAACAGTGTTACAGTAGCTCAACAATCATTTGATTAAATCCTAATTAGGAAACTTTTATGCAATTTATTTGTGAAAATACTGGCTCTGGGTCTTGCTCTTGGATAAAAGGATCTCCATTTCATGCTGCAGCTACCTGTTTTCTTCCCTTTTGAAGCTGGGGAGATAAGTACATGATTTCTCTGCTGGGAAGTAGGTAGTGCTGCTTTCACCTTGTTAATAAATCTTACAGGAATTTTCAAGTAGCGTCGGTGAGCTAGTTAAATAGTTTCAGCAGACAAAAGTGGCCTCACTCTCAGAGCTTTACAGAGCTAAGCCGAGGTCTTTTGGTTTTCCCTCTCTTCCTTTCTGTGGCTAGATAGTGCTATGAATGCACAACCAGCATTAATTAAATGCTCAGGCTTTCTATTCAGAAGGGAGGAATGGACGTCGAGTTTCAGATTCTTCCCTGTGTGTATGGGTTTAGGGTTGGCAGCAGGGTTCTGTGGCAGAGTTGGGGGGTTGGAGAAGTGGGGGGATGTCAGTTTGGATTAGTTAACAGTTCTGAGAACCTTAATTTCCCCATTAGCTCGCTTCGTCTTTCCTGTTTCATTCTTGTACACTTTTGCCCCCACTCCTGGTTCTTTGTTCCTGCTCAGTTGGACTTTGCTGCAAAGCCCAGGCTCTGTGATGAGGAAGAATATTTCTGACAAGGGTGCTTGTGCAGAAAAACTTCATACGGACGTGTGGGTCGACGTTAGCCACAGGTTTCCCTGACAGCTGACCTACGTGAATCCTCCAGGGGATCCTAACATTTGAAGGGAAAGTGGGGAGGGAAGGATCTAGTCCCTCTTAGTGTTTCAGGACAAGATGAAAACGAGAGTAAGGGCAGGACACGTTTAAAAGAATAGTCTGTGAGAAAGGAAAACATTACAGTAATGGATGGGGGGCATAGGAGGGGTAAACTGGGGAGGAAAGGAAGAGGCCTATGCATGTCACTGAAAGTGACTGTGACAGAGGGGAAAATGACAAGAGAGGGAAGTCATTTTCTTTTCCTCAGTTATTTATTTTTCCTCCCTAGGAATGTGAAAAATGTTGGCTCCAGGAAAGTCATTAAAGCAAAGAGGAAATTTCAACATACAATTAAAGCAAGATTGCTCTAGATGAATTTTGGAGTTAGGAAAAGGTCCCTAGTTAATCTGCTTTGGAGATCACAATTTTCTCTAGCCTCCTTTCTGTATTTATAAATCTGTATGTATTTTATAGGGACTTAATCCATATGTTTTGGCTTTATTTACACATAATACATTAAGGTGTAGGCTGAACGTAGTGGCTCACGCCTGTAATCCCAGCACTTTGGGAGGCTGAGGGGGGCAGATCACCTGAGGTCAGGAGTTCGAGACCAGCCTGGTCAACATGGTGAAACCCCATCTCTACTAAAAAAGTACAAATATTAGCTGAGCATAGTAGCACGTGCCTATAATCTCAGCTACTCAGGAGGCTGAGGCAGGAGAATTCCTTGAATCTGGGAGGTGGTGGTTGCAGTAAGCTGAGATCGCGCCACTGCACTCCAGCCTGGGCGATAAGAGCAAGACTCCATCTCAAAAAAAAAAAAAAGAAAAAGAAAAAAAATGGTTCTGAGGCCAAAGTATTATCAAGGTCTTCCTTCCCTTGTAAATGAGAAAATTGTATTTCCCAGGTGGCAGAAGGTGCTGTGAACTTTTCAAAGATTTTCAAATTGGGGTTGTGCCACAGGATTTGTGAGTTTTGCATAAGTTCTGTTCTTAACAGAGTATACTTGTTATGCATTTATTTGGTGCATTTTCCCCCCAGTGCCTGCTGTGAGTCATTCATGGTGTGAGATTCGGGGGAAGCAAAGACAGTCCGGTAGGGGAAAGAAGAAATGTCCAAAAGTAGCTACAAGATATGGCAGAGAATAAGTGCTCTGAGCGAGACAGAGAGCGAGCGAGTGAGAAAGTGGCGGAGACTTCAGAGGAGAGTTTATGTTCAACTGCAGGGAATCTGGAAAGTTTCCCCAGTAAGTGCTTTGAATCAGTTTTAGAATGGAGTTTGAACAGGTGGAGATGTTTTAAGAGGACATTTCGGGTATGGGAGACCACGTAATCAGAGAAACACAGAGAGGAGGTACGTGTTCTGGGAAGGCAGCTCTTGTTGGAACATGGGCGAATGGCAGGAGATGAGATTGGAAAGAGATTCGGGCCAGGTGTGGGAGGTTGAGAATGCTGCTTTAGGACTTCTGCATTTACTTTTATAGGTACTGGGACCACTCATGGTTTTCAAGTAAACTGCTTCACAAAACTTCATCTGACGGCAGGATTTGCAATAGGAAGTAGAGGAATAAAAGGCTAGGAGAGAGGTTATTTGGCATAGTCGAAGGGCATGGGAGTGAGAATGGGGAGTTCCAGGGTGGACAGCATCATTTGGTCAGGTGGAATAGGCAAAACCCAAGGACTGGGTTTGTAAGGGGTCTCAGAGGAAGGTGTGATGCAGATTCAATCCTGGGACAATATGGGTGTCACTGATAAAATGAAGAAACAAAAGGGTCTGGGGCAGGAGTAAGATGAGTTCAGTTTGTCATGTGGTGAATTGTAGTTGTCTTTCAAGATAAGTCCATTAGAGATTTGGTGTTCAAACTTAAGAGTGAATTTAGGGGTAGAAAGTATAAGGTATAGTTGAAGACATGAGGTTGGCATAATAAAATGTTTATTGGATGCGCATGATGTTACATGCTTTTGGTCTACTATAAAGGGTATTAATGTAATTCTAGTGCATGTGGATGCTTCTTTGTTTATCCATACACTTAAAAAATATGTGTTAAAACATAAAATTCCCATTGCATAAATACATGTAATAGTATCCCTATACGGGTGTAAAATTATTAGTATGTGTGCTATCTTTTTATACATATGAGAGAAGTGAGGGGTGAGAGCTTAACTTGCTCATGAGCACACAGCTAGTAAATATGGCAGTGCTTGGGTTTGAACTGAGATTGACCCCCAAGCCTTTGCTTTTCATCATTAGGAGAAGACAACAGTATCCTTGAGAAATACCAAGATTTTCCTGTTAAGGAAAATAGAGGAGTCAGAAGAAACCCAGGCAGGGTTAGGTCGGTGCTATTGTCAGAGTTGTCTAGGGGCATTGTCAAGGATGCCAGATACGCCTCATGAGATGGATGGCATGAGTGAGCTCTTTCAACAGTGACATTTCTTTTCTTTTTTGAGATGGAATTTTACTCTTGTTGCCCAGGCTGGAGTGCAGTTGTGTGGTCTTGGCTTACTGCAACCTCCACCTCATGGGTTCAAGTGATTCTCTTGCCTCAGCCTCCCAAGTAGCTGGGATTACAGGCACGTGCCACCATGCCCAGCTAATTTCGTATTTTTAGTAGAGATGGAGTTTCACCATGTTGGCCAGGCTGGTCTTGAACTCCTGACCTCAATGACCCACCTGCCTCGGCCTCCTAAGGTGCTGTGTTTACAGGTGCGAGCTACCACACCTGGCCTAACAGTGACATTTCTGTTGAAAGCCAGAGTTGAGATCAACTTGTAAGGTGTATGTGAGTGAGTGTTCAAGAATGAGTGATATCCAGTGTCAGTTTCCCTTTGTTTTTTTCCTATGACAAGAATAAAGGGGAGGAAAAGCCAGCAAAGACGTAGAGGGGAAGGTCAGAGCAGGACCACTGTTGCCTGAGTTTTACATGGCTCACTGGTCACTCTCATAGTCTAGTGACCTGTTAGCTCATGTCTGGGGTAGGGAGTTCTTTAAAGGAACTTAGTTAAACAGGCAGTGAACTCTCTCAGGAGTTACTGAGTCTGTGTAGATTGAGTCTATTATTGATTTGTAATTTTTATGGATACATAGTAGGTGTATATATTTATGGGGTTCATGAGATATTTTGATACGGGAGTACAATGTGTAATAATCACATCAGGGGACGTGGAGTCTCCATCACCTCAAGCATTTGTCCTTTGTGTTATGAGTATAATCCAGTTATACTGTTAGTTATTTTTAAATGTATAAGAAATTGTTGACTTCAGTCATCCTGTTGTGTTATCAAACACTGAATTTTATTCATTCTAACAAACTATACTTTTTTGCCCATTAACCATCCCCACTCCCCCCACCACCACTGCCACTGCTCACTGCCCTCCTCAGCCTCTGGTAACTGTCATTCTGTTCTCTGTCTTCATAAGTTAAATTGTTTTTTGCTCCCACAAATAAGGGAGAACATGTAAACTTTATCTTTCTATGCCTGGCTTATTTCACTTAACCTAATTACCTTCAGTTGCATCCATTCTGTTGTAAATGACAGGATCTCATTCTTTTTTATGGCTGAATAGTACTCCATTGTATACCACATTTTCTTTATCCATATGTCTGTTGATGGACACTTAGGTTGCTTCCAGATCTCAACTATTGTGAATAGCGCTGCAGTCAACATGGGAGTGCAGACATCTCTTTTATATGCTGATTTTCTTTCTTTTGGGTATATACCTAGCAGTGGGATTGCTGGATCATATGATAGCTCTATTTTTAGTTTTTTGAGGAACCTCCAAACTATTTTCCATAGTGATACATTTCCACCAAGGGTGTATAGGGGTTCTCTTTTCTCCACATCCTTGCTAGTATAGTATTTGTTATTGCCTGACTTTTGGATAAAAGCCGTTTTAACTAGGGTGAGATGATACCTCCTTGTAGTTTTGCTTTGCATTTCTCTGATGATTAGTGATGTTGAGAACCTTTCATATACCTCATTTTTACATTGTGTACATTTCAATGTCATAAAAACTTACATTTACAATTAGTCTCCCTCCTCTTTTCCTCCCACTTCCCAAGGGCCCTGCCCTTGAAGATTCTGAAGAGCTTATGAAAATCATCAAAGACCATATTAATCAGGGTGGTTTTCTTTTAATATGTTTCTTGTCAATACTGAAAAGTTGGCAATTTGAAAAGGAATATAATGTTACTCTCAGAATTACTTTATGTAGTAATATAATTCAGATTAGATTGATCTTATTGAGTGTTTGAATTGGATTCTCAATGAGATATGTAAAATATGGTGCTTTGGTTGACCTTAGCTTTGTGTAATACTTCAGTGTGCCCTTATGTTTCATTGATTTCCTGATGATCAGGACGTTTTTCTAATATTAGACTGTATTAGTCTGTTTTCACACTGCTGATAAAGACATACTGGGAAATTTACCAATGAAAGAGGTTTAATGGGCTCACAGTTCCACCTGGCTGGGGAGGCCTCACAATTATGGTGGAAGGTGAAAGACACAGCTCACGTGGCGGCAGACAAGAGAAGAGAACCTGTGCAGGGAAACTCTTCTTTATAAAACCATCAGATCTCATGAGACTTACTATCCTGAGAATAGCACTGGAAAGACTCACCTCCATGAATTAATTGTCTCCCACCAGGTCCCTCCCACAACACATGGGAATTATGGAAGCTACAATTCAGGATGAGATTTGGGTGGGGACACAGCCAAACCACATCATAGCCTTTGTGTCTTACAGTGTCTGTGGATGACTTTGTGCCAAGGGACAATTACATTTCATGTACCTTAAACATTTCCTGGACAAGGATTCTTTATAATTTTGTAATAAGAATTTTAGCCTTTGTCATAGGGACTCTTGGTAGAATGTGTCATATTTTTTTGGTGTGACAGTGGAGGGCATTGTGGTGGTCTTGCTTTGTCAGAATGGCCAATGGCCTTGTACTGTTCAGAGGTGTCTTCATGGCACTTTGATTTATCCCTGTTTGCAACATGTGCTGCAAAGTCCCCAAGTAGCCTGTGTCCTCTGGTCACAGAGGAACCTAGACAAAGCAGTAGGGAGAAGGGCATATGTGTTTCCCATCAGGTGTCTTAGTCTGTAGTGTGTTGCTATAACAATACTTGAGACTGGGTAATTTTTAAGGAACAGAGACTTTATTTCTTACAGTTCTGTGAGCTGGAAAGCCTAAGGTTGGTGAGTTACATCTGCCGAGGGCCTTTTTGATGCATCATCTCGTGGCAGAAGGCAGAAGGACAAGACAGCATGTGGAAAAAGAGAGTGACAGAGAGAGTGTGTGTGCACACGAGTGAGGGCCAAACTTGCTTTTCTAAGGGACCCACTCTCTTGATAATAGACCTACGCCCGAGATAAGAACATGAATCCATTTGTGAGGGCAGAGCCCCCATGACCTAACGATCTCTTAAGGTCCAACGATCTCTGTCATCCTTTAATATGTAAAGACACTGAGTAGTATGCTAACCATTTTCCATCAAGTGGAGGGGTCTTCAAGTCTTATAGCATGCTTGCCATTTAATGGGAAAAAGAAATCTCTTTAAAAAACATCTAGCCAAAAATGCTTCTTGTTTTAGCTTTGATGACATTGGGTTGCTAGGCAGCACTAGTTTTCATGTGAGAGAAAAATAAATGCCTTAAACAACAACAGCAGCAGCAGCAGCAATAATAAAGCTGCAAAGTTTCTAGAAGCTTTGTGTCTGCCTGAGTATTGACTGTTCAGTGTAGAAGTCAAAACCCCATAGCAAGAATATTTGACAAATTTTCAGACGTTTTTCCTCCCCCAGTTTTCATGAATGTTGACTTCTTTGGCGATGCTATGAAACTTCACTGTTTTGTGTGTGTGTTTTTTTTTTTTTTTTTTTTTCTCAGCAGGGCCTTGCATTTTCTGGAGTGTTTAAAGAGACTTTAAAAGCACAGGAAACTTTCTGTCTTCCTTTCTCTTTCCTTAACGGAGAGAAGGAAAATTAAAATGACATTGTCTTCCTTATTCTGTTTTTCTTTGGCTGTGGCATAGGAAGCTTCTGCTGTCGTGTCGCTCTGTAATGGCGGATTGTATTTTCCGTTGGGATCAGAGTGGTTTGATGAGAGCAAATTTAGGAGAGAGTCATTCTGCATCATTTTAGTGCCCAGTATAGGCAAAGCACTGGGCGGTCTTCACAAAACTGAAGGACTTCAGTATAAAGGGTGCATAGATTTATTCTTTGTTGTCTAAGAAGGCATACTGAGTACAAGTGAGCAGTACTTGCCAGGAGGTGAGTTTTTGATTCAATAAAAGGAAGACCTTCATAATATTTATAATAATGAGAACGTGTTCGTGCTAGGGATGAGATTGAGGTGGAAGAAAGCTAGCAGGCCTCTGAGGTCCCGCCCACTCTGACATTCTCTGCCCAAGTGTCTAGAGATGCAGAGCTGCAAAGACAGCTCCTTGCAGCCTAGCTCAGTGCTTAGAATATGGCATTCAATCAGTATTTGCGGAATCAAAAATGATGATGAAGAATATGACCCTTTTCTTTGTTGCATTTTTAGGTTGTTTATATTCCCAGGAACACCAAGAGTACTTGGAAGGGAAGATAGGAAGCAAAGAATAAAAGGGCGAGCGTGGTGGTGTATGTGTAGGTGGGTGCCAGGGAAGGCACCATCAGATGCCTTTTCTTGAGAAGAGGGTAATGCGGGATATATACGGGCTTGATTTTTTACCTTGAGCTAGTGCTCACTATTTTTTTTCTTTGTAAAGTGAAGCTTTCAGAGCTCTTTTCTATCTCTCAAGATAAAATTGAGAGCAATAATAATTAAAATAGCTAACATTGATGAAAAGATGCTTACTTGCCAGGCATAGGCTGGGCTCCTTATATGATATTTAATTGAAACATTCCATAGACAGTATATTTTAATGTGGCATAGTGGGCTTTAAAGTGGAATTCCTTGAGTTGAAATCTCAGCTCCACCAAATTGTGCAACTTTTTTTTTTTTTCCGATTTTTATTTTAGATTTGGGGGTACATGTACCGGTTTGTTACAGGGATATATTGTGTGGTGTTGAAGTTAGAGTTTCGATCCTGTCACCCAGATAGTGAACATAATACTCAGTAGGAAGTTTGTCCACCCTTTCTCTTCTCTCTCTCTCCTCCTCTCTCCTTTTGGAGTCCCCAGTATCTGTTACTTTCATCTTTATTCCTGTGTAAACCCAGGATTTAGCTTCCACTTACAAGTGACCATGTAGTATTCAGTTTTCTGTTTCTGTGTTAGTTCACTTAGGATAACAACTTTCAGCTGCATCCATGTTGCTGCAAAGGACATGATTTTTTTTTTTAAATTTATGGCTGCATGGTATTCCATGGTGTTTATGTACCACATTTTCTTTATCCAGTCCACCATTGATGGGCACTTGATTGATTCCATGTCTTTGCTATTGTGAATAGTGCTGCAGTGAACATAAAAGTACTGTGTGTGTCTTTTTGGTGGAATTTATTCATTTTTTTTTTTTTGATATATACCTAGTAATGGGATTTCTGGGTCAAATGGTAGTTCTGTTTTTAGTTCTTTGAGAAAAGTCCAACTGCTTTTCACAGGGGCTGAGCTAGTTTGCATTCCCATCAGCAGTGTATAAGCATTCACTTTTTTCCATAACCTCACCAGCATTTTATTTTTTTGACTTTTTAATAATCCCCATTCTGACTGGTGTGAGATGGTGATATGGTTTGGCTCTGTCCCCACTCAAATCTCACATTGAATTATAATTCCCATTGTTGAGGGAGGGACTTGGTGGGAGGTGATTGGATGGAGGTGGATTTTCCCTATGCTGTTCTTGTGATAGTGAGATTTTATGATATCTGATGGTTTAAAAGTGTGTGGCACTTCCCCCCTTTTTGTTCATTCTCTTCTGCTGCACCGCAGTGAGACATGCTTGCTTTTCCTTCGCCATCCACCATTACTGTAAGTTTCCTGAGGCCTCTTATCCATGCTTCATGTATAGCCTGTGGAACTGTGAGTCATTTAAGTCTCTTTTCTTCACAAATTACCCAGTCTCAGGTAGTTCTTTATAGCAGGATGAGAATGGACTAATACAGGTGGTATCTCATTGTGGTTTCGATTTGCATTTCTCTGAAGATTAATGATGTTGAACATTTTTCTCATGTGTTTTTTGGCCATTTGTATGTCTTCTTTTGAGATGTGTCTGTTCATGTCTATTGCCCACTTTTTAATGTGGCTTTTCTTTATTTATTTAAGTTCCTTATAGATTCTGGAAATTAGTCCTTTTCAGATGCATAGTTTGCAGATATTTTCTCCTGTTTTGTAGATTGTCTGTTTCCTCTGTTGAGAGTTTCTTTTGCTGTGCAGAAGCCCTTCAGATTAATTAAGTCCCATTTGTCTGTTGTTGATTTTGCTGCAGTTGCTTTTGGGGTCTTCATAAATTTTTTGCCTAGGTGACTGTCTAGAAGAGTATTTCCTAGGTTTTTTCCTAGAATTTTTATAGTTTGAGATCTTACATTTAAGTCTTGACTCATGTTGAGTTAATTTATTGTTTATGGTGAGAAGTAGGGGTCTAGTTTCATTCTGCTGCATATAGTTAGCCAATTTTCTCAGTATCATTTATTGAATAGGAAGTCCTTTCCCTCTTGTTTATTTTTTGTCAGCTGTGTCAAAGATGAGTTGGTTGAAGGTGTACAGCTTTATTTCAGGGGTCTCTATTCTGTTCCATTGGTCTGTATGTCTATTTTTGTGCCCATACTATGGTGTTTTGGTTACTGTAGCCTTGTAGTATTGTTTGATGCCAGCTTTCTTCTTTTTGCTTAGGATTTCCTTGACTATTGAGACTTTTTTTTCCATTCCATATGAATTTTAGAAAAGTATTTTATAATTCTCTGAAAAATGACATTGGCAATTTGATAGAAATAGTGTTGAATCTGTGGGTTGCTTTGGGCAGAATGGAGATTTTTCGTGATACTGATTCTTCCAACCCATGTGCATGGAATGCTTTTCCATTTATTTGTGTTGTCTGTGGTATCTTTCAGCAATGTTTTTTGTTCTCATGGACATAATTCACTTTCTTGGTTAAGTATATTCCTAGGTTTTTGGGTGTGTAGCTGTTGTAAATGGGATTGCATTCTTGATTTGCATCTCAGATGTTACTGATGTAAAGAAATGTTGCTGATTTTTGTATGTTGATTTTGTATCCTGAGACTCTGCTGAAGTTGCTAATCAGGTCTAGTAGTCTTTCAGCAGCATCTTTAGGGTTTTCCAAGTAGAGAATTATATTGTCAGTGAAGAGAGATAATTCGACTTCATCTTCTCCTGTTTGGAATGCCTTTCTTTCTTTCTCTTGCCTGGTTGCTCTGGCTAGGACTTCTAGTACTATGTTGAATAAGAATGGTGAAAGTGGACATCCTTGTCTTGTTCCAGTTCTTAAGGAGAATGCTTCCAGCTTTTACTCATTCAGTATGATGCTGGCTGTGGGTTTGTCATAAATGGCTTTTATTATTTTGAGGTATCTTCTTTCAAAGCCTAGTTTGTTGGTTTTTTTTAAATCATAAAGGTTGTGTTGGATTTTATCAAATGCTTTTTCTCTGTCTATTGAGATGAGCATATAGTTTTTGTTTTTAATTATGTTTATGTGGTAAATCACATTGATTTGGGTATGATGAACCACTCTTACATCCCAGGAATATAGCAATTTAACTTCTGATATGCTGCTGGATTTGGTTTACTAGTATTTTGTTGAGGATTTTTGCATCTGTGTTCATGGGAGATATTGGCATGCAGTTTTTTGTTGTTTTGTCTTTTCCAGCTTTTAGTGTCAGGACTGGCTTCAAAGACAGGTTTTGGGAGGCATCCCTCCTTCTCTATTTTCTGGAATAGTTTCAGTAGGATTGGTACCATATCTTTTTTGTATGCCTGGTAGAATTTGGCTGTGAATCCATCTGGTCCAGGGCTTTTCTTGGTTGGTCAGTTTTAAAAATTGATTCAATTTAATTACTCATTATTGTTCTGTTCAGGATTTCTCTTTCTTCTTGATTCAATTTTTGGAAGTTGTGTGGTTGTGTATTTCCAGGATTTTGTCTGCTTCTTCTAGATTTTCTAATCTTTGTGCATAGAGATGTTCATTGTAGTCTCTGGGGAGCTTTTCTATTTCTGTGGGATTGGTTATGTCACCTTTGTTATTTCTGATTGTGCTTATTTGGATCTTCTCTCCTTTTCTGTTGTTAATCTACCCAGCAGCCTATCAATCTTGTTTATCCTTTCAGAGAACCAGCTTTTCATTTCATTGAACTTTAGTATGGTTATTTGGGTCTCAGTTTTATTTAGTTCTGCTCTGATTTTAGTTATTTCTTTTCTTTTGCTAACTTTGAGTTTCTTGTTTTTCTGGCTTCTTTAGGTACGAGGTTAAGTTGTTAATTTGAGATCTTTCTGCTTGATGTAGGTGTTTTGTGCTGTAAACTTTCCTCTTAACATTGCTTTTGCATATCTCAGATTTTGGTATGTTATGTTTCTGTTTTTGTTTGTTTCAAATAAATCTTTTATTTCTGCCCTAATTTTGTTGTTTACCCAGAAGTCATTCAGAAGTAAGTTGTTTAGTTCCTATGTATTTGTGTGTTTTTAGAGTTGTTCTTGGTATTAATTTCTATTTTTATTCCATTGTGGTCTGAGAAGATGCTTGGTATGATTTCAATTTTTAAAAAATATATTGAGACTGGCTTTCTGATTGAGCATGTGTTCAGTCTTTGAGAATGTTACATGTGCAGATGAGGAGAATGACTATTTTGGGGTTGTTGGTTATTCTGTAAATGTCTTTTAGTTTCAGTTGATCACATGTTGAATTTACGTTCAGAATTTCTTTGTTCATTTTCTGCCTCTGTGATGTGTCTAATTCCATCAGTGAGGTGTTGAGGTTTCTTCCTACTACTGTCAAAGTATTTTCTTAGGTCTAGAAGTAATTGTTTTATAAATCTGGATGCACCAGTTTCGGGTGGAAATATATTTAGAATAGTTATATCTTCTTGTTGAATTTAACCCTTTGCCATTATGTAATGCTGTTATTTGCTTTACTGTTGTTGATTTAAACTCTTTTTTCTGACATAAGAGTAGGGACCTCTGCCCTTTTTTTTTTCCATTTGTGTGACAGATTTTCCTCCATCCCTTTACTTTGAGCCTAGGGGTGTGATTACATGTGAGATGGGTCTCTTGCAAACAGCAAAAGGATGGATCTTGGTATTAAAATTCAGTTTGCCACTCTATGTCTTTTATTTTTAATCTTTTTTTTTTTTTTTTTAAGACGGGTTTTGCTCCATCACCCATGCTGAAAGTGCAGTGGTATGCGTATGGGTCACTACAGTTTTGACCTCCTAGGCCCAGATGATCCTTTTGCTTCAGCCCCCAATCTCTTCTGGTTTATAAAGTTTCTTCTGTGAAGTCTGCTGTTAGTCTGGTGGGTTTCTTTTGAGAGGTAACATGACTTTGTTCTGTAGCTGCCTTTAAGAATATTTCTTTTGCGTTGATCTTGGAAAATCTGATAACTATGTGCCTTGGACATGGTCTCTTGTGTAGTATCTCACAGGAGTTCTCTGGGTTTCTTTTCTTTTTGAGACAGGGTCTCACTCTGTTGCTCAGGCTGGAGTGCAGTGGTGCAGTCATGGCTCACTGCAGCCTTGACCTCCTCCCAAGCTCAGACAGTCCTGCCATCTCACCCTCCTGAGACTGAAGCTGGGACTACAGGCATGTGCTATCACATGCAGCTATTTTTTTTTTTTTTGTATTTCCTGTAAAGATGGGGTCTCCCTGTGTTGCCCAGGCTGGTCTTGAACTCCGTGGCTCAAGCAGTCTTCCCACCTAAGTGTCCCAAAGTGTTGGGATTACAGGTGTGAGTCACCACACCCAGCCTAGATTTCTTATATCTGCATTTTAACCTCTCTAGCAAGATTGCGTAAATTTTCCTGGATTTTATCCCCAAATATGCTTTCCAAGTTGCTTATTTTCTCTTCTCTAAGGAATGCCAATAAGGCATATATTTGGTTGTTTTACATAATCTCATGTTTCTCAAATACTTTTTTTTTTTTTTGAGACAGGGTCTCACTCTAATGCCTAGGCTGGAGTGCAGAGGTGTAATCACAGCTCATTGCAGCCTCGACCTCATGGGTTCAGGTGATTCTCCTGCCTCAGCCTCCATAGTAGCTGGACTACAGGTGTGCACGACCATGCCCTGCTAATTTTTTTTATTTTTTGTAGAGACGGGGTCTTACAATGTTGCCCAGGCTGATCTTGAGCACCTGGGCTCAAGAGATTTGCCCTCCTTGGTCTCCTAAAGTGCTGGGATTACAGGCACGAGCCACCATGCATGGCTCCTTTGTTCATTTGTTTAAATTCTTTTTTTTTTTTTTTTTAATTTTTATCTGGGTTAATCCAAAGGACTGGTTTTTGAGTTCTGAAATTCTTTCTTCTGCATGGTCTCATCTGTCATTAAGGCTTCCAACTGTATTTTGAAATTCCTGCAGTGAATTTTTCAATTCTAGAAGTTCTGTTTGGTTCCTTCTTAACATAGCTACGTCATCTTTTTAATCTTGAATCATTTTTCTGTTGTTTCTTGTTTTGGATTTCAACTTTCTCTTTGATCTTGCTGCATTTATTTGCTACCCAGATTGTGGATTCTTTATATGTCATTTCAGACATTTCATTCTGGTTAGGATCCACTACTGCTGGAGTTCTTGTGCTGGTTTCTTCTCATTTGAAAGAACTGATGTTTTCTTTATTTTGATTTTGCTGTTGTTTGGATGAGAGTTCTTGATGTTTTTATTCTTGCCCTCGGGGCTCTTCCTGTGGTATATATTGTGTGTGATTGTTTGGCTTTGTTTCTGGGTATTTTCAGAGTTCCACGGCTGTTTACGAGTTTCTTGGTTGCAGATAGGTTCCTGCGGTGGCTTTCTCAGATGTTGCTTGTAGGGATGTAATTTTGTTTGGTGGTGGTGTTTAGGCTGCAGTCCAGTAGATGGCACTTAAGAGTAATATCTGCCCGGGGAATGGGCAGAGGGAGGCAACAGAGAAGCATGAAAAACACCCTCCCCCACTGCACGTGTGCCTTTAGCGGGTGGAGCCACCGGAGAAGCCCAGGAATCAGTTTCTTTCAGCCCAAACTCTCCAGACCACAATGGGAGGGGCAGCCCTACAGCACAGTGAGGAGAGGGGCAGAGAGTATGGAATGACACCCTCTCCATGTTAGTTCCAGGGCTGTGGTGGTGCCACCTTTAGCGGCTAACGCCATGCCTGTGTTTCCTTTGACCCAAGAGGGCCTTGGAGGCTGTGCTCCCACCTCCCTTGTGGGAGGATCACACCGAGATTTGGGTCTCCCGATCTGGCTGTTTTCACTGGCAAGGTGTCTGTTTGAGTTCCTTGATTATAGATTAGCCTTTTTGTGGTGGATTGTGAGCAGACTCACTGCCTCCTGTAGGACCAGGAGGCAGTGGTCTCAGGAAACTTACCTGGTTCCTGAGTACTGTTTGCTTACATCAGTAGATTTCTTATTGTGTTGTGCCATTCAACCTCTAGGCCAAGACGTGGCTTTTAGGGGTAAGAGTTGGCTGTGGCCAACACAGTTGAGTATATACTTGATTCTTGTATACTGTGGAGGCTCTCTGTTGTCTCAGGGCCGATCTATGGAGTGCACAGTGGTCTGAGCTCCCTGCTCCAACTTGGAGGAGGGCATCAAGATGGGCAGGCCAAACCAGGCAGGCCCACCTACAGTCCCCCAGTGGCAGGTCCGAGCACCAGCTCTGAGGGGCTGGTCCAATGGGTGGCTAGATGTGGAGCTGGGAAACTCACCTGGCCCCAAGTTCTCTGCATGAGGCAGTGGGGCTACCTAATCTTCTCATCCAGGAGACTGTAGGTCCTCCAGGTGCCGAGAGATCTGCCTGGGTATGGAGCAGAGAGGGCCCTGTTGCACCACGGTCTCTATACGAGAAGGGAAGGGTGGCTCTAGCTGCAGATCCAGGCAAGTGGGTGCTCTGAATGCCTGGAGATACTCCCAGGCGTGGAGAAGAGAGGGCCTCACTGCACCACGGTCTCTGCACAGGAAAGATGGGTGGCTCAGGCTACTGATCCAGGTGAGGACATGCTCTGAATGCATGGAAATCTGTCTAGGGGTGGAATATGGAAGGCCCCACTGCGCCATAACCTCAGGAGAGCAGGCTGGGCACTCAGGAGAGCAGGCTGGGCACACAGCAGGGACACATGCAAACCAGTTCCAGGTCACCAAACTGGCCCTGTCTGTAAGCCTCATTGCCCAGACAAACCATGGCTATGGTGACGCTCCTCTACTTTGGACCTGTGATGGGGGAGAAGACAATTCTAGTACCTGCTATTGGGTTGCTTTCTCTATTTGCTGCTCAGTTTGGGCTCTGGAGGGTTTTCCTTGCTCCAGAGCAGAAGCTCCAGTGTTTGACCCAAGACTAAAACGTCTGCATGACCACACTGCCAAATTGCTGAGGAATGACTGACTTGTATGAGCCTGGATTAAAAATGGCATCCTCCTATCCTTCCTGGGTTTGGGAAAATACCTGCAGCTTTTCTCAGTGTCTTTCCAGTCTCAGCATCTGTAAGCTTCTCTCCAAGTTAGCTCAGAGGCTCAAGAGAAACGTAGGGCTCTCCTTCTCCCTGCATTGCACAGATCCCTTGTGGTAAGGGAAGTCTCAGAGGGAGGTTCTCTGCCTCTTACATGTTGAGACTTCACTCACTTTTACCAGCCAGATGCCATTATGGGGGCTGTTTGCCCACCTTCTTCTTCTCCTCTCTAGAATCCGGGGTGTCCTTTGCTATTGAAGTGGATTTCCATTTTCCTTTTTGAATTAAAGCTCACAGTGTTTATCTTTAGGCACTATTTTGCTATTTCTAAGTGGCTGAGGTATGCAGAAAGCCTCTCATCTGCCATCTTGGAAAAAAACGTCGTGTGACTTTTGAGGGACTTCAGTGACCTGTTTAACCTCATTATTAGTTTCCTCATCTGTGAAATAAGAAAAACGGAAATACCTCCCTGATGGAGTGGTTACAGGGGTGAAGTGAGCTACTCCAGGCCTCTCACTGCTCTTTCCAGATGAGACGCATGAAGCTCATGGAGGGTGGTTAACTCGCTTGAGGTCGTAGAACTAAAAATAGCTGAACTGGGACTTGGACCCACTCTGTTTCCAGAGCCTGCCCCTTAGCCCCTCCACTATTATCTGATAAAGAATATAAAAATATACACATTTAATAGTAAATGACTGTAATTATTTGTTTGCTCTTTTGGGAAAATCAAGGGTTCACTGATTTTTACCAGCTGGAGGGTAATGACAGAAAAGCAAACTCCTGTCCTCTGGTTGTCTTCCCTCCTTTCATGTTGCTTTTAGTGTGCTGTCTCCAGGGTGATATACACCCCACGGGTGAGACAGTCTCTCTAGGATCTTCAGACGGTGTCAGGCCTCTCTGGTTACCATCTTCCTCCTCCCTGTCTTCATTACCATCAATGTAATTAATATAGAGTAAGAGTATGCCTCACGTATACTAAGTGCTTATATTCAGTAAATATATCATGATTCAGATCCTGCTCAACAACTCTGAGAGGCAGACATTACTTTCATCCGATTTTACAAATGAGGAAACTGAGGTTTAGTTGAAGAATTTTCCCCAATTCACACAGCTGGTAAGTGGGGATTCAGACCCAGGCTGCCTGGCTTTGGAGGTGGAATTTGTAAGCCCTCAACTCTGCTGCTGCTCCTTCCATTCAAAATGGATTTAAGTAAAAGGCTTTTGTTTTCATTGTCACTGTCTAATAGGCTACATTGATCCTCAGAAACAGCAGATATGGAATTATTGTGGATTGAACTAAATCTTTGAAGACAGTATTTTGACATCTCAAATATATTTTCAGAAATCTGAAATGACACCAGATAGTCTAGGTGGGAAAAGATATACATGGGGCGTCACATAATAATATATGAAAAATCAAGTTTTCTAAACTGTAAAACAAATGTATTGAGAATAAGCTGCATGCTTTTAGCAAAATCGGTGTAATTAAGAATGATAAAGTTTATATTAATACGTATACGTATAATTGAAGCTTCTATAATAATCAGATAGCCATTTACATCAGACTAGGATACTTGCAGAGAAGTTTTAAAAAATTTTTTCTAGAATGATTTCTTGCTACTTCTAGATCAGCAGGATTGGGAGAAGGGTATTTTTCTGGACTCTGAACTCATAGCCACTTCCTCTTTTTACCTTTCTCTGGGTCCCTCCTCAGTCTCTAGTGCCCCCTAGTCATTTGGTACAAGTATTTCCTTCAGGCGACAGCGCAGCCACACTGAGAACTGCTCACAGTGGAGTGAACCCCTCCTGCCATGTGAGTGGGGCTTGGTGCCTGTCTTGTCTGGGTCTACTGCTGACACGGAGCTAAGCACACAGGAATTGTCAGACTGCGATCTGAGCTGAGACAGAGTCTCTCTGCTAGAAACTGGGAATTAGGATGTGGGGAGGCTTAGTCAGTTACTGTGAGATTGTCTCTGGGCTTTGGGGCTGAAGACACCTTTGTGCTGGGTCAGGTGTAGGCAGTGAGGGGGAGAGGACCTGGCAGCTCCTCAGGAGGGAGATGGGGAGGTGAGAAGTGGAGACTTGCTGCCTTAACTCTTGATGGCCTCGCATTACTGCTCCAAAGCTGTCTTGAGTCCCAGCTCTTTCTACTTCCTGCTGATTCCTTTTAATAAATCCCCTTTTACTTAGGCCAACTTGGCAAAGTTTTGTCTTTTGCTAGAAAGACAACCAAATTGTCTTTCTAGCAATGTGAGAAAATACAGAGTGCAAGGTACCGGCAGTTCAATAAATTTACAGATACATAGTTCACTCAGTGAGTTTAACTCCGTGTAGTTTTTATTTCCTTCACTTCAGGTGTCTCCTGCCTGTCCCTGAGGCTGGCTGCTTCTTAGGCCCAGTCCTTAGGAAAACAAGATTGAGCGTGTGTCTGGTCAATATAGTTTTAGGTGGAAACTGGCCCTTTGAAGCCATTCAAACCTGAGCCTGTTGGTTGACTCCCATAATTTTATGGCTAAAACTTGCTTAACTTTATTTTTCAGTTTTCTCTGCTCAGCCCACAGTTTAAACCAGAAGTAGCTTTTCTCTGAACTCCCACGTAATTTCATTTACTAGATCATGTTTTCTGAGATTCTGGTCTCTATTCTGCTGTGCCTTGCATTCTTCCACATCTCCTGGCTGGCTGATCCTCTGGTCTGCCGTTCAGTGGGTCGGGTAGCATTTTACGGTTCACTCCTCCATGTCACAGCGTTTTCCTGTATCTAGTTCTGAAGCTTTAGTACATTGAGACCCACTTTAAAAATGTGATAAGAGCTTTGGATTCTGTTTCCAGAAATTTGAATGCTATACACACACACACACACAAAAGTGTATACACTTTCACAAATTTTGGGAACCTCTCAGATGAGAAACCTAGAACCATGGGGAAACCAAGAGCTGCAGCATAATCCCTGAAAAGTTGGAATCTAGAACATTTCTTCAGAGTCAGCCTTTGTGGTCTTTTAGTGTTGACTTTTTCCCCATGCTTCCATGCAGGAGCTGAGAGGAGAGGAGGTAAAGATGGCCCTCACCTCATGCTCATGCTTTATTCTGTCAGTGATGCTGTGTTCCTTTCCCCACCTGGGGCCAGCCACCAAGGAAACCTCCTATTAAAATAAACATTCCTGGCTGGGCATGGTGACTCACACCTGTAATCTCAGAACTTTGGGTAGGCCAAGGGGTGTGGATCACGAGGTCAGGAGTTTGAGACCAGCCTGGCCAACATAGTGAAATCTCATCTCTAGTAAAAATACAAAAACCTACCTGGCTGTGGTGGCGGGTGCCTGAAATTCTAGCTACTTGGGAGGCTGAGGCAGGAGAATTGCTTGAACCTGGGAGGCAGAGGTTGCAGTGAGCTGGGATTGGGCCGTTGCACTCCAGCCCAGATGACATTGTGAGTCAATCTCTCTCTCTCTCTCTCTCTCTCACACACACACACACACATACAATAAATAAATACATAAATGAATCGTTGCTAAGTTTGGCCATGGAAGGTATGAGCCTGTACCAAAACATGTTCTACTTAAGTGATAAAGGATAGTCACCTTACATTGTTTTGAGAAACTCTGATATTCAGCCTTCTGCCTGAATGAGGAAGAGGAAATAAATTGATTGGAGGGCAGATTAAGAAGGTACCCCTGTCCTTCAGGTTATGTCTTCATGGTGCAACCTCATTATCTCATTTGATTTATTAGGAATGTCTCCCAAATTCAAAACATTCAGAAGCACAAATGCTGCATTTAGTTAGTAATAACCAGTAGGGAAGCATTTGCACAAATCTCAGTTCCTGCATCTTTGGAATGACAAACACTAAGATCCCACCTAAGTAAACATTTTGACTAATGAATGTTAACCAGAAAATGGCTAAACTGACAGCTAATAGTCGTAGCTCATGCACACTGGGGCGTAACAGTTCTACTTCTGCTAGACTTCGATTAATCTTCCAATTTCCATGATAACTAAAAGAGTGGGCAGCGTGGCTACTTGATAAAGCGGGCCTCTAAGAGGGTCCTCCAAATAGGAGTCTTTCTGTGGAATCAATCTAAATGCTGTGAGTGGTAGACCAGCTGGAGAAATTGTGGTACATATACACCATGGGGTTCTAAAAAGAACACGATCATGTCCTTTGTAGCAACATGGGTGGAGCTGGAGGTTATTATCCTAAGTGAGCTAACATAGGAACAGAAAATTACTACAGGTTCTTTCTTACAAATGGGAGCTAAACATTGAGTACATATGGACACAGAAAAGAAACCACAGACATCGGGGTCTACTTGAGCGGGGGGGAGGGGAAGGCAGAAGGGTGAGGATGAAAGAACCGCCTCTTAGAGCCTGGGCAACATGTTGAACCTGTCTCTGCAAAAATAACAAAAAAACTAGCCCTGTGTAGTAGTGCACACCTGTGGTCCCAGCTACTTGGGAGGCTGAGGTAGGAGGATCACTTGAGACCAGGAGGTCGAGGCTGCAGTGAGCCATGATCACACCACTGTACTGCAGCCTGAGTGACAGAAAGGGACCCTGTCTCAATAAAAAAAAAGGAAAAACTACCTATTGTTTACTATGCTTTTTACCTAGGTGACAAAATAACCTGTACACCAAACCGCCATGACACACAATTTGTCTGTGTAACAAACCTGCATGTGTACGCCTGAACCTAAAATAAAAATGAAAACAAACAAGTCTTTACATTAGGTCTAGTGCCCACTTTTCTGGGTATGTTAGAGGTCCTCAGGGCCACCCTTTGTCTGGAGGTGTACTGGAAGGACTTGTGAGACTCAGCATATAGTTGCACTCACAGTTAGATTCAAGACAGCCTTGTAGTGAGAATATGAAGCTAGATCATAAGAGAAAAAGACACAGGTGGCGTCTGCAGGAATCCAAATCCACATGCTGGTTTCCTCATGCTTTCCCAGGAGGGATCTTACAGAGCTTACTTTTCTCCAGCAACAAAAATGCAGCTCCCTGTGGAAGATGTTTCAGTCCAGGGAAGCCCACTGGAGTCTAAGTCCCTCAGGTTTTCGCTGGGAGATTGTCACATGCGCATCCTTTACCTAGGTGTACCAAAATTCCAGGCTCCCAGAAGGCAAGGAGATATTCAGCATGACACCTGCACATGCACATTTTTGTACAACAGTTTGGGCACATTGGATGCACCCTAACCATTTAGGGAATGTTTTGTATCAGTTTATAGACCTGTGTGCCAGCCAAGTTCCCAGATGCCAAAAAAGGTCCAAGTTTGCAGGCAGGCCTTTCTAAGGATAGCAGTCTCAGGCCTGCTGTGTTTACTCTTTTCTGCATGCTGAATACCTTTTAACTGCTTCAGTGAAGAACTTAGCAGGGATGAGGATGGCATTCTGTTTCTCCTGCAAGGTTGCTCTGCATCATTAGGGATTCATAGTCTTTCCTCTTTTGCTTTGGCAGGGTCTTCCCCATTCTATAGGTGAAGTGTGAATTGTCAGCCGCATGCAAACAATGCAGGATTAACTTTAGTAAGGAGCCTGGGAATCCAGAAGAATGTGGTCATTATGGGTTAAGCAAATTACAAGCCATGCAACCTTATGTCACTGGATTAAGTTGGCACAGGATGAAAAGTCCCTCAAAAGTGCTGCTGCTTTTAACTTTCCAGTTGGTTGATTTCTCTTTGAGAGTGACCCTGGTGGGCAGAATTGGCTCTGTGAGCTTTCTTTCTCCATCCACCCCTAAGCCCAATTGCATGCTGCTCTTAGGGCCCCACGTTTTCTGGAGAAGCCAGGTGCTGCCACGTTTGTCCTGTTCTCTCTACATCTGGTCAAACTTTTGCCTTCACAGAGTCACACTGACCACTCCTCCCAGATCTGCCCCCTCCTCTATTTGTCTTTCGGATTTTTCTCTACAAAGCCTTTTATTTTTTATTTTTAAATTACATTTTATTTTTTTTGAGACGGAGTCTTGCTCTGTCATCCATGGTGGAGTGCAATGGTGTGATCTCCTTTCAGTGCAACCTCCGCCTCCCAGGTTCAAGTGATTCTCCTGCCTCAGCCTCCTCAGTAGCTGGGATTACAGGTGCCCACCACCATGCCCAGCTAATTTTTGTATTTTTAGTACAGACGGGGTTTCACCATGTTGGTCTCAAACTCCTGAACTCAGGTGATCTGCCTACCTTGGCCTCCCAAAGTGCTGGGGTTACAGGTGTGAGCCACTGCACCTGGTGTAAAAAGCCTTTTTATAAAAAGATGTAAAACACAATTTCTAGCCTTCTTTCATCTAGTATTAGTGCTATTTTCCTCCTCCCATGAACCATCTTCAAGTCATTTAAGATGGCCATGGAAGGTATGAGCCTGTACCACAAGGCTTTCAACTTAAATAATGAAAGACACCCACCTTGCATTATTTTGAGATACTCTGGTATTCAACCTTCTGCCTGAATGAAGAAGAAAGAAATTGATTGGAGGGCATATTGAAGAAGGCACCCCTGTCCTTCAGGACATTATTAGTCATTACTTCTTCTCATGCAGATATTTGTAGAATTACCTTCTTTCTAATATCTTACCTATGCATACTGAGAGTACTCCCAAATTCATAATGATATGGGAGGAGGGTTTGGCATTTGCTTTTGTTTATATCTTGTTCTTTCTTGACCAGATAGTGATGAATTCTTCTGATTGTCATGCATTATTGTGTAACTTATTTTGGTATGATAGAGATACACTTATGTAGAATTCTAGAGCAAAGTCAAACCTAATCACTGAAAGCTCTGAAGATCTGTACTTAGCTTGGAATTTGCTTCAAATTAATTTTAAGGGTAGGAATATAGATGAACTAAGATTGGTCATGAGTTAGTAATTGATTTGGCCAGGTGAGTTTGTGTGGAGGAATTCATTATATTATTCTTTTTCCTTACATGTATAGCTAAAATTATTCATAACAGTAGTTAAATGATCTGATACTTGTAGCTAGCATCCTGGTATACAGTTATTAATTTATTCAGCAAACATTTATTAAGCTGCTCCTACATGCCTTATGCTAAGTGAACAAGTACAGAAATTAACGAAAAACTACATTAGCTTCCTAGAAGTCCAACATTTAGTGAGAAAGGCAGCAGTGCGACTGTGACACAGTAGAAGCCCATTAGCATGGCCTAGAAATGGTTTGAGTCTGGACCTACAAGGAGCCTGTCGTTTTCTTTGTTCAAAGCCAGGTTAACACCATTTCTGCCATTTAAAGACTTCATGTACTAACCATTTCTTTGTGAGTCAACATAGTTGTTTCTTCAGAAGATTTACCTATTCCATTCACAGTAGTAGGCCTGCAGAGGATATCACAGATATAATTATAAAATACAAAATTCCTTTTCCTAAGCATTCTAGTCTGCTTGGAGGAGAGATTAGGCACTAAAGGCTCACTGAGCAGCTGGTGTTTCAGACATGGGCAAGCTCTAGTTCATGCAAACCATGAATCAACAGCCAACCCTGAAAGGATAGAGAGTATTGATGTATCTGAAGTTTACAGATCAATGCAAGAAACGGAGGCTTGGAGAGTTGATACTGTCCAAGGTCACACAGCTTGCTTTATTCATTTATAGCCTGCCTTCTTCCAAAAGGGATTTCAGGCAGCTGAGCCACACAGTTAGAAAGTTCCTTGTGGTCTTTCTACTGTCCCAAGAAAAACAAGGCTGTATTTTTTTTCTTTTTGAGCTTAAATGATGCATAGTGTTTCGGTCAACATTACTACATGGATGGCTTCAAGTTTAAATTGCACAAAAGTGCTTATGTATGTCTCTGTTGGAATGTGTGGGAGTAAGAAAGGAAATCCCTGTATTTGATTTCATAAAGTCATGAGCTTTATATAGTTGCTTGAGCCACACATGCTGATGCCTGGCTGTGTGCACAAGAAAGTTCTTGTTAATCCTTGCACAGCTGGTGTAGTGTTTGTCATTATTACTTATTCTTAATTACCAAAAGTGCACATGGGCTACAGATTGTAGCCTGTGCCAAACTAAATCTCTAAAGTAGTTGGATTAATAGGTTATGGGGAAGATTTATAATCCTTTGTGAACGATATAATTCTGTATATGTTCATATAAAGAAACAGTTCACATCAGAAACTTAAAGTCTGGATTGTAATCTCAGTGTTATTCTCAGTATCCATCTCCTACACTCTTTAATTTGTTGCTGAATCAACATTGCTTTATTCGTAGATTGAAAATGGAATTTATTTGTAGGCTGTCCCATTTTTTAGGCAATTGTCTGTCTTTCCCTGCCTCAGCAATAAGTAAAAGTTGAAACATTCTCCTAGGGAAGGCTTCAAATACTTGATTTCTCTGGAATGTCATTTATGTTTAGGTGGAAATGGGGGGAAATGACCACTAAGAGGATTAGTCATTATTTTAATAATTTAATGAAGGAATTAGGTCATTTGTGCTTAATGTGCTAATAAGCACAGAGTAAGCTGTACTTATTGATGGATCGATGTGGAAAGGTCCTTCACGTGAGAATTGTTTCTTGTGTGTAATATTCTGTGGTTCCTGCAGCAGTATGTTTCTGCAGCCACAGACAGATCCACAGTGTAACTTCTTTAGAAGTCTGTGTTTTTATTCACATTCTATGTAACTTAAAACCCTTTTACTTCACTTGATTATTCAGATGGATCCAAACTGTTCTAAATTGTTTTTCATTCTCCGTTGTTACCCATTCTTGGCAGCCTTCCCATTCATTACTCTAGGTCAGTGATAACCAGTTTTTATGTTTCACACCCCTTTGAGGATTTGATGAAAGATAATCCACTTTCTGAAAACATACCAGTGTGTATACACCATTCACATATGATTTAAGGGCACACAGTAACTCCAAAGTCTATGAATAGACCTGGTTGGAAACCCCTGTTCTAGGTGGAAAAAAGGGTGATATTAAAATTATGTAATAAAAACATGATCCACTTACAGTGTGGAGTGTGGGAAGAGTAGGGAAGCTCATCAAGTTAGAGCTTGCCACATGTTATAGTGTATTATGTTTTACTTACATATTTTACCAGTATTATTTCTTGTCTACTTACTGTATAAAACAGGTATCTCAAGCATGTTTTAAGATGGCAGAGTAAAGACAGATTTGTCAACCTTACAGTATAGACTAACAGGTTAAAAGAAAAAAAGAATAATAACCTGGTAGCAGTCAGATGGAGATAAAGGCTAGAGACCAGCAAACAAAATTTCCAAAAATTTGCATGGTCCATCTCTTTAATATTCCCAACTTGACCTCCACAGGAGGCCTGTATGTGTGAAATACTCAAAAAGCTCTTTTTTAGAAGTAGGTGCCGGAGATGGCTTGGGCAGCTTTGGGTAAAGACTTGGAACTTCCACAAAGGTACAGGCTCCTCCTGATTGTCCTCCTCCTCTTTCAGAGAAAGGAGAGAATAGCTGGGATGTGGCATATGGGAACCTCTGTCTTAACACCCAGAGTTCGCCATCTCCAGCAATAAACAGAAAGGCAGTAGAAAATGAAACATCAAAATGGAAACTAAATAAAAAATGAATTGCTTCAGGAGAGGAAGGTGGGGAAGATGAACTCTGAGATAGAGGGGGAGGTTTCATTTCCTACCCTGATAACTTCCAGTGTGGTCGTCTTGATGTGATCATCTCAGACTCTGTCCATCTTGTGCCTTGAGAATGACAGGAAGTTGATAAACTGCCCCAAACTGGCCACCTGAGACTGAGACTCCCTGGGCGACTGGAGGACCAGAGCCTCTTTTGGAAGCATGTACAGCCCAGGCAGGGGAGTGAACACAGCTCGGGGTGTGCTAGCAAAACCACAGCGATGAGGGCAATGACCAGGGTGCACAGACGCCTAACTGAATCCTCATCCTCCCTATACCCATTTGTTATGGACTAAATTTGACCCCTCCCAAAATTCTTATGTTGAAGCCCAAACTTTAATCCAGTGTAACTGTATTTGAAGGAAAGGTCTTTAAGGAAGTAATTAGGTGAAATGAGGTCATGACGTGGGGGCCCTAACCCTGTAGGCCTGGTGTCCTTACATGAAGAGGAAGAGGCGCGTGCACAGAGCAAAGGCCATGTTGTGAGGGAACAGGGAGAAGCAGCCATCTGCAGGCCAAGGAGGGAGGCCTCGGGAGAAGCCAGCCCTGCTGGCACCGTGGCCTTGGATTTGCAGCCTCCAGAAGTGTGAGAAGATCAAGTTCTGTTGTGACCCAGTCTGTGGTATTCTGTCATAGCCGCCCCAGCCAACTAATAACCATTCTCTCAGGCGACAGAACACTGAGCGGGCAAAACTATAGTGCACGGAAGAATAGCACAGACATCCAAAACATGGGAAGAGATTCAAGAAGTTGTCACCCCTGGTGTAGGGGTGTGAATAAAATGTGTTAACAAAGCTGTCCACTGAAAACGTTCGTATAATGGAAATTAACCAACCAAAATACCCAGTGTGGAGTCTGCAAACGTATTGGAGCAGGAGGGAAAAGTGTAAACTGTAAATCAGTAATCCGTTTCGGAAGAAATACTGATCTAAGAGAAGAAATGAACTTACTAAAATTAATCTCCATAGAACTAAATATTCAGTAAAATGGGAATTCAAAAAGAAAGTGATTAAATACGAGTCTTTAAAGGAGCCTGCTGAGCTAAGACAACAGACAACCAAAACAACATTTCAAAATGAATGATTTAAAAATGGAAATGAGTAGAATTGAAAGTTAAAAAAAAAGATTGTCATTGATGAGACAGTCACATGGAACGAAAGGAGAAAGACAGATGAGAGAAGACAGAGAAAGCAGTAGATGTGGAGGATGAAGATGGCCCATCAGCAGGCATCAGTATGGGTACAGAACCAGACACATAGAACAGAGATAATTTTAGTAGTAAAACAGAAGAGAATTTTTTTCTGAATCAAAGGATAACTTAACCTGGTCAAATAATCCACTAAATTTCAGGAAAGATTAATTCTGAGGTTGCTAAGTCTTGAGTATCAATTTCTGGCCACAGATCAAATTTCAAAAGGCAGAAATAATACCACTTTTTTCTGATCAGTAATAATCCTCAAATTTAGGAATTGACACTAATAATAGGAGCCAAAAAAATCAGTCCTAGTCATATGGAATTTTAAAAACTTTCTTGTTTGAAGTAGAAACTTAAAAAATTAGGTCTAGAAAAAAATTACAAAAAAATACAAAAGCATATCAAATCTGAAATGGCAGGGCACAACTTACATTCTGAGAGAAGTTTATAACCTTAAGTAATTGTATAACTGAGTCAGAAAAAATGAAATAAGCATTTACCCACTGCCCAAATTAGAAGATAATAATACATATAAAAGCAGAAATAATGAATTAGAAAAAAAGGTAGCATTTATGAATCCTAAATTTCAGTGAGGTTTGGGAGGGTAAAACAGATAAACTATAGGCTAGTGAAGCAAAGGTTTGGGAGAGAAGGCTTAGATGTATAAAAACAAATATGGAAATAATAGATACACGGGGCATATCATCTTGAAAATCTGAAAGAAGTTAGTGAAATAATCAAACAGAATTTTCAAAGAGCAACATCTATTTCCCAAAAAGCACCAGAGTCAGGATATTTTCACTGCTGAATGCCTTTAAGCTTGGAGAAACAGTTAAATCTTTGGCTATTGAAATTGGTCCACAGCATAGTGAAGGAAAACTTCAAATTATTTTTGTGATGTCGGCAGGGCACTAATGCCAAGTCTGTGAAAGATAAAGTTGTAGATCAGCTTTACTTATCAATATTATATAGAGCTCTTAAATAATATATCAGCAAATAGCATTAATTCTTCATAACATTTCAGTTTAGGTTGGTTTCATCCCTGAAAGGGGATGATATTGAACCACAAGCCTGGCTCAGTATTTGGAAATACATTAATATATCATATTATTAAGTGAAAGGAGAAAGTCAGCAGATTCCTAAAAGCATTTGACAAAATTTACATTAATTCCTGATATCATGCTTCAGTGAAACAGAAATTGTAGCTACTTACTAAATATATCTTCAAATATGTATTTCAGCTCTTAATTTAGTATTCTGTTTAATTGTTGAAGTGTTTATAATATCGACAGCATGACTTATTTCTAATTAACTATTGCCATGGAAGTACTAGACAAGAAAAGAGAGGGGAGAGAAACGAGGTGGTATTTAAAACCTGGAAGGAGAAAATTTTGCACTATCAACAGATATGACTGTGTACATAGAAAGCCCTGGAAAACAAATGGAAGAACTGTTATGCTAACATGATTCATCAGCATGGAGGATTACCAAAATGGATAGCTTCCTTAATGTAAGAATCAGAAAATACAGTGGGAAAAATAGCTCCTGTGAACAATGTCTTTTATTTGAGTATAAACCTAAGTCAACAGGTGAAGAACACCTATGTGAAGAAGGCTGCGAAGTTCTGCTGAGAGACATCTCCTTGAGGGGAGGAACTACATGGTTTTCTGTACTGCTGGCAGGGGTGTGAGCTGCTGCCTCCTTTCTGAGAGGGTTTGGCAGTGTCCAGCAAAGCTTGAAATGCACTTGGAGCCAGGTCCAGTGGTGCACACCTGTAATTCCATCTACTCAGGAGGCTGAGTCGGGAGGAGCGCAGGAGTCTGAATACAGTCTGGACAGCATAGCAAGACCTCATCTCAAAAATAAAAAATAGACTTAGGCCTTGAAGGCTATCTCTCTGCTACCAAATACTCTACAGATGGTCTCTCAAAATTTTGCAGAAATGCAGAGCACCTTCACTGCCACATTGTCTTTTAATGCAAAAGTCAGAAACAAAGAGTCTTCAAGAGGAGGAAGAAACATTCTGTAGCCTGTTGAAAAGAATGAATAGATTTAAATAGTGATAGTGATTGTGACAGACACACCCTAAGATGACCTCCAGTGATTTGGGCCCTTGTGTGCAGGTAATACCTGTAACTTGATTCTACCCAGTAGAATACAGCAGAGGTTAACCTTTTATTAGATAAGATTGTCTTAGACCAGATTGAGAAATTCTCCCATTTGCTTTGAAGTAATCAAACCTGTGAACTGTCTATGGAGAGGGCCACATGGCAGGGAACTGCAGGCAGCCTCTAGGATCTGAGGCAGCCTCCAGCCCATAGTCAGCAAAAGCCACGGCGTTTAGTCCTGCAACTGCAAGGAAATGAATTCTGCCAACAACCTGAATGAGCTTGGAAGCAGATTGATCCCCAGTCCAGCTTCCAGAATACAGCTTGGCTGACACCTTGATCATAGCTTTGTGGATTGAAGACCTCCAGAGCAGAGGACATAGTTTAGCTGTGCTTAGCCTCTGGACCCATGGGAACTTTGAGATCATTGATAGCTTCCTTATATAAAGCATGAGTCAGAAAATATAATAAGGGTAAGTGTTTTGTTTTCAGCTGCTGAGATTATGGTAATTTGTTGCACAGCAATAGAAAACTAATACACTGAGAAGTGGAACCATCTCCAAGACACTGGTATCCTGTCTCACTCTGCATTAAATTAAAAAAAGAATCTCATGCCACTTGCTGATCCAACTTGATCTTCATACCCTCACTTACTACACTCCAGGCACACTGGCCTATTTGGTATGCCTGGAACATGCCAGGCACATTTATGCCTCAGGGTCTTTGCACTTACTTGTTTATTCCCAGTGTCTGTAACACTGCATGCCTTATATTAGGCATTCAGCTTGTATTTGAATAATAAATATTTAAGTATGGAACTGTATCTCTACTAGGACCCCTTGTATATTCATATACATGTATAAGCTAGGTGTGCTAGCTCATGCCCGTAATCACAGCACTTTGAGGGCTTGAGGCAGGAGGATCGCTTGAGATGAGGAGTTTGAGACCAGCCTGGGACAACATAGTGAGACCCCATCTCTATTTAAAAAAAAAAAAAAAAAAGAAATACATGGGAGAAAGAAAGCTTGGGTAGTGAGTTTTACTATATTCTGTGTGTATCGGTATTGTCAGTTATTATGTCCTTTGTGGTTTTCTTCTTTGACTAAAAAGCCAACTGAATGGCTATTAAAATTTATATTAGTTAAAAACAAATACTCTATTTCTGTATCTCAGAGTGTAGAAATAAGCCAGTTTGACTAATCTGTTGGGTAAAACTGCAAGTTGCTGGAGAGACCAGGTTTTCATTTGAAGAAACTTTAAACAGTGAATCTGATTCTTCTTTGTGTTTGCACACTTTACATTCTTATGCCCTTTCTCTCTCATGAAGTTCTTGTATCTTGTCCTTTGATGACAAAAAATTGAAGGAATGAGATAAATATTTATATGTGTACGATCTATTTAATGAGTTATGTTAATTATGAAGCATTTATATGTTGAAGTTACCTTAGGAATGATTATTTTGCTCATGCAAATTACCGTCTAGTTACACACACAGTATTAGGTGAGAAAAAGAATACATGTGTCTCTTAGTGCTGATGAAAGTTGGCCACAAATTTCTTTCACGCTCCTTTTGTAGAGATATGGGGGTCTAAGTATGTCCTTCCCTGAAACCTGGATAGAACCTGAGACTGTTTTGATCATTATTCTGTGGCAGGACTGACTCTTAACTAAGGCCCAAAACACTGGCAGCTGCCACTTCTTTCCTCTTGGAACGTTCTTTCTGGAGGAAGCCAGCTGCTGTGTTAAAAGTTCAGCCACCACGAGCCTGCCAAGCGTTGAGGAAGCCCATGCCTGCCGCATAGAGAGGCTGCAGAGACAGGAGGAGAGGTGCCTGGCCAGCCTCAGCTGTTCCAGCTTTCCCATCCCGGCACTGGACATGAAAGAACGTCTTGGTCATCCCAGGGCTTAGCAGACATGACATGAGGAAGACGGAGGCACCCAGCTGACAACCAAAGCGGCAGGGACATCAAATATATGACCCTTGTCAGCCTGTTCCAGCTCTTTCCAGTCTTTTGCCTGAGCCCAGCTGCGTTTGATCATTGTTGCTGTGCCATGCCCACATTCTCAAGCCATAGTCTTTTGAGCATAATAAAATGGTGGTGGTCTGCCACTGTGGAGCATTAGAGAGGTGTTTCGTCGGTAAACAGAAGCTGTGTCCCATAGCTTCACTGAAAATGAATTTTGGTTTTGTGAATTTGATTTCCCTGTTGACTTCTTATTGACTTCCAGAAGAGAATTCTTTTAAGGGGAAAGAGGGGAAAATTTAAAAGATGATGTGTTTAAGGAAGAATAATGTTCTATGTTATATGCATCTTTTTGTGTGATAAAAAAAACTCTGACAGTGAAAATGCAGTGCAGAATCCGACAGGTGATTAGTTACCATCTCTTCATATTGTCCCACCATAGCGACAGCATTTGGGAGTGTCAGCCCCATGGCTAAGATTTCCACGTACCCTTCTCTCCCTCCCCGTCAGCCCTCCCCAGCATACACGCTTTGCTTATCAGTGGACCTTTGTGGCCTTTTTCTGAACAGCACTCAGTAGTACTATACTACCTGGATAGCTTTTCTTGATTTACATATTTTTGCATAATAGGAAGTAGAAAAATTAGACAAAACTGCCTGTGGGTGCGGTGGGGCTCCATAAACTTCAAGGAGGTTAACCATCATATTCTTGGACAAAAATCTCTCTCTGTAGAAGAAGAAAAGGGTTAGTGTTTGGAGAGCTTAATTAGAATGACTTTAATGCATATGTTTATGAAATGGTTATAGTTCATCAACCTTTTTTGTGTACTTATCTGACATGCTTTTCTTTTGGAAAGAGAAAATCAGAATAAAGGAATATTAAGATGCGATAACTGTTACAGGTCCTCGCTGAAATGATCAGGGCAACCCCATTGGCACGTTCACATGGTTACACTGTGGATGTCATCAGGGAAGGAAGGGAGTTCAGATTCCAGCATGGTACAGGGTGTGTTTATCAGTGGTGGGGGAAATGTTACCCTGTCCCACAGAAGAGGGTGACAGGTCAGCTTGACAGGATTGCTTAGTAGCGAGGAGAAGTATGAGTCACTTGGCTCTCAGAGCTTGGTGAGGATGTCTTCTGGGGACGGGTGTGTATCTTCTCCCTCAGAGATTCATGAGTCAGCTCTTCAAGGCCTGCATGCAGTGTGTGAACCTCTTTGGAAAGCGCCAAGTCTTAACTTTGTAAAACTTTGCTGACACAGAACTCACTGTCTCCCAAGTTCACCTGCTCAAGCATCGTGTAACTTGAGCAATTCGGAAGGCTTTTCCCCTCCTTACACTCAACTGAGATACACCTTCTTATCTTCTCAACCCAAATTTCCCATTTTAACCTCTGGGGCCAAATACAAGGTTTATAAGGTTATTCCTCTTCCACTTGATATACTTTTGCAACTTAAAAATGGATTCTGTGGCTTGCCGGATTTCTTTCTAGTTCCTCCAGTTGTATGACTTAGCTTTGAATTTTCCTGGCCACACACTTTGGAGACACTTGTGTTTCTCAGTGATTCTCTTACTGCAGAACTGAAATGTGAGGCCCTAGAGTGCCCCAGGCAATCTGGACTGCAGTTTGAGGTTAGCGTCTTCCTCCTTCTGGACATGCCCTGTGTTTGTCAATCCTGTCTGAAAGGTTATCATCATGCAGTCATGGTCTGTGGTGGCCCCATTCTTGGCTTCCTGACCATGCTGACCTTTTGCATGGCTGCTCCTGAGGCACACAGTCTCCATGCTAGTCTTGTGCAGCTGCTTTTTAAAACATACAGGAACTGCTTGATAGATTTTTCTGTTGAATCTTGAATTGCTGGTCTCTTTGTTTCCAACCTGTTGAAAGCTGCTTGGGTGCACTTCTCACTCAGGAAATTATTCAGTATCTCTCCCAGTTTCGTGTTGTCTCCTGATGAAAGCAAAGCCAGTGCTAACAAATACTGAACTAGAGCTCTGAGACATACTACTAAAATTGTTTTTGTAGGTTTAAAGTGGTGGATCTCAACCTCAAGCAATTTTGCCCTGAAGGGGACAGTTGGTAGTGTCTAGAGACATATTTGGTGATCCCCACTGGGGTGGTGTTGCTACTGGTTTATATCTAGTGGATAGAGGCCAGGGGTGATGCCGAACATCTTACAGGGCACAGGATAGTCCCTCTACAACAAAGACTTAGCGGGCAAAGGCTAATCATGCTGAGATTGAGAAGTCCTCATCAGATCAATGTAGTTCTACTAAGTGTCGGTTGGGTATGATGTTTATAATCTTGTTAGTCAGACATACTATATTAGTATGTAATACTGAATTCTTAAAGTGTGAACTGGGGTCACCTGAGACCTTTTCAGGTATCTGAGAGTTATTTTTCTGATAAGTGCCTTTTTCACTCTCATTCTTTAAAGTTGTAGGCTGGTGTTTTCCAGAGACAATCTGACCTGTGATATTAAGACATTGAATGCAGAGGGAGGTAGAGAATCTGGCTGTCTACTGTTAAGTCAGACGTCAAAGAGGTTTGCAAAATGTGATACAATGCCCATCTTCTCACTGAATTATTTTTGCTGTGGAAAAATCGTTGTGTTAATACGTAATGGTTTAGTATTAAATAATACATATATGTAAAATTTAAAAAATTTCAGTTTTTAATTTCATTCACTATCAGTATCAACAGATAATCCACATACTCAAAAGTTATTTGGGAAGAAAAAACTCAATGACATTTTTAATAGAAAAATTGCCCCCAATCTAGGATTATACATTATATTTAATAATTGCCATGCCACCTTAGTCTCCTTTAATTTAGAATAGTTTCTCAGCCTTAGTCTGTCATGACATTGGCACTTTGGAAGTGTACAGGACAATTGGTTTATAAAATCTTAAATTTGACTCTTCACAATTAGATTCAAGTTACGTATTTTTGGGAGGTACATAAATGATGCTGATTCTTTTAAGTGTATCACATCAAGAGGCACATGATGTCAGTTTGTTCCATTATTGGTGGAGTTTACTTTCATTCCTTGGTTAGGTGTTATTCTGGTTATTTATGATACCATAGCAAATCACCCCCAAATCTGGTGTTGTAAAACAACCAATCTTGTTATTTTCATGATTATACAGACAAATTCAGGCAAGGCAGGGTGAGTTTAGCTTGTCTCTGCTTCTTGATGTCTGGGGCTTCAGCTGGGACACTTTGAATAGCTGTGGGCCGAAATCATCTGGAGGCTTCTGCACTCGTATCTGGTGCCTGCACTGAGCTGAGTTGCAGGCTGGGCTCCCCTGGAACCATTGAGCACAGCACCTGCATGTGGCCTCTTCATGTAGCTTGAGCTTCCTCATAGACATGGCTGCCTAAGGGCTCCAAGTGAGTGTTCTAGCAAATAAGCTAGAGACTGTAGAACCTTTCATGATTGAGCATCAGAAGTCATATGTAGTTCACTTTCACATCAGCTATTTATTGAAGCACTCAGGAGCCCACCCAGGTTAGGGGAGTCTGGGGCGGGGAGATAGACTCCACCTCTTGACAGAAAGAATGTGAAAGGATTTGTGTCCATGTTTTAAAATTGCCACAGGTAGTGACCACTTTATTTCCTAACTGTAAATATGCCCATTTTCTCTTTGGAATTAACTGCAGTCCATCAGAAGATACCTAGAGAATATTTAAGAATCCTGTTCCTTGGAAACTGTAGCCAGTTAGTTTTAGCATTCATTGTCGGCTCCTTTATGTTTATTAGTTGGGATTTGAATTACATACAAATCTTTATGTGCTAATCTCCCAGTAACTAAACACATAAGGATACCAGACAGTGCTGGGTTCTTAAAATCCTTTCTTGGACAAAGATAAGCATGCATGACCCAGTTTGACAGGTGGATTGTGTCTTACTGATGGAAATGCCGAACAATTATTAGCATGTCAACAGTAATACAGATGATAGCATTCTATTTTCCTGTGTGTGTGTGGTTCTATGGCTATTATCCTGACTGTTCTGTCTCCTGCGAATTAAGGGGATGCACCTGACAGTGTGCCATTACTTCATTTATTATGATTGCAAACATTTATGTCGAAATTGGTCCAAGGCCTAAGTGAAGTGATACCCACTGAGAGAAATCTCCCCCTGTGCCTTTGGGACACGGCTGCTATGTGTGAGAGGCAGCAAGTTCCAAATCAGTGGGTCATCCGAGAATCTAAGCGGGAACCTTTATACCTTTTAAGGTGCAGGAGCGAGGTAAAGATTATGCTTTGTCATCATAAGTAAGACTTCTTAAACTGAATTGCGCAGTTCACACTGAAGGAGAGGCTGGTGCCTGGCTCCAGTATGTGTGACCTTCACATAGACTTTAGTTGACAGGGGTGAGAGTGGGAACAATGTGCTGTTTGGAATGTTTTTAAAATGTATTCTTGCAGATTTTCTAAAACCTTGATTAGAATGGTAAAATCTAACCGTGTCCTAATGTGTTTAGAAATTGAATCTTGCCTCAAAGTTTAGTCTTAATGCATTAAGTTGGTGCAAAAGTAATTGTAAAAACCACAGTTACTTTTGTACTAACCCATATATTGCAGAGGCCATGTCTTATGTATAACCAGGGACTGAATAAATTCTAGGAACCTAAGGTCCATATATGGTTGTATGAAATATATTGACTGTTTTCTTCTGTATAATGACAAAATGTAGCAAGAAAAGAAAAAGACCCTAAAGAATAGTCATCAAAATTTTATAGGAATGTTTCTTTAAAATTTTGTAGTCATCAAAATTTTATAGAAATGTTTCTTGTGATGAGTATCTGTTTTTTTTAACCTTCTTTCAAGAGCTTTTTTGTGTTTACCAACATTTCTACAAGGAATATAATGTGTATTAGTTATCACCTTTGTAACATGAATAAATGGTAATTTGGGAAAAATGTTTATCAATTAAAAACAAAAGCGGCCAGGTGCGGTGGCTGATGCCTGTAATCCCAGCACTTTGGGAGGCCGAGGCAGGTAGATCACGAGGCCAGGAGATCGAGACTATCTTTGCCAACATGGTGAAACCCTGTCTCTACTGAAATATAAAAAATTAGCCAGGCATGGTGGTCCATGTCTGTAGTCCCAGCTACTCAGGAGGCTGAGGCAGGGGAATCGCTTGAACCCAGGAGGCAGAGATTGCAGTAAGCTGAGATCACGCCACTACACTCCAGCCTGGTGACAGAGCAAGACTCCATCTCAAAAACAAACAAACAAACAAACAAAAAAACAAAAAAACTGTTCCTATAAATTTTAGAAACAGTGATTCAATATGAAGGCTGATAATAATCTGCTCCCCACCCCCAGTTCAGCTTGTCCTAAAGTGCCACCATTGACCACTTTCAAAACATGAATTTGCTTTAGGCGTTTTATTTTTATGAAAGCTAAAATAGAAAAAAGAAAATGGAAAAAAGAAAATATTGCATTCTCTCTTAAATATGTAAGCCATTCCTGTAAACATGCATATTTGTAAAAGGTTTCAGATGATTCTGATAAATACATATACATGCCTTTAAGAGACGTCTTCTTCGCTGTGACTAAAATTTACGCATTTCCTTTTGGAGAATGGGTCCATGGCTTATTTTTTCTTTCTAGGAAAAGTTACTTTGGCCTACCCAAATGACCAGGGGTTGTGGCTTGTATTCCAAAAGAAAAATATCATTCACGTTGGAAATTTCATGAGATGATTAGTCTGTTAGTTGTAAATGTGTTTACTTACACTCAATTTAAAGTTTGACCAGTGTCATTTAAGGAGGACTCCTTTTTATCAGGGTTCTTACTAGCCCAGGGGAGGAAGTCCTCTTCTTGGGGATCCTCAGGTCTTTGGGACTGCCAATGGTACATTTACTGTGTTTTCATCTGCTCTGCTGCTAGTAGGACCCAGTGATTTTTAAGGGAGGCTTGAGGCTCAGAAAGAAGGATGGAAAGAGAGAAGAAAAGGAACCTCAAAAGAAGTAACGAACATAGAAGGAGGAGGAAGAAGAGGAGAAAAAAAGGAATGTCGTGTATGGAGCATGCCTTATAGTTGACATAGAGTATATTTCATTAATGTTATTCGAGGCGTTTATTACTGAAATGTAAACTTCTTGTTTGCATGTGAGCAAAGGACACATTTGAAAAAACGGCTTTGGCTTTTATTCACCGAAGGGTATTTGTAGACATTTGGGTTATAAAAGTCAACATTACAGCTATATTTGGGGAAGCGTATCCTTCTAACTTCGGAAATCATATGCTGTGTTTTCCAAATGTTCGCAGGTGCAAATTGATAAAGCTGCACCTGGAGTGTTTTTAAAGGTTTGCAAACCAGAAAACAACATTTTATAATTGGGGATATATGTTCACACCATGAACATAACAGTGATGCAGCTTTGGCTAAATCAGAAGAGGTTCACCTTATGTAGATTGGGAGAAAGTTTAGTGCAAATTTGAAAATTTCTTTCATATCATTTGGTTCTGAGCATGGTATCAAAGTTATTACTCTGTTGGTCTTCGTGAAACACTGGAAGAAGCAGGGCACTGATGTTGTGTCCATAGTTAGTGGCACTGAAAATGCCTGTGGGTGGAGTAGTTCTGGAGTGTGTTGTACTTTATGAAGTCCAGTTGATAAAGGTTGTCAATATGCTGAAATATTTAATACAAAAAACAAACTTGGTTATGTATTACTCTGTTTTACATATAGAGTGCTGCTGAAATCAACATGGTATGTCCCACCAGCACTTGGGAAAGGGGTATGAAAATGGTTCCTGAAGTAAAACCTAAAAAAAATTTAGAGAAACAGAAACTCAGCCTGATGCGGTGGTTCACACCTATAATCCCAGCACGTTGGGAGGCCAAGGCGGGCAGATCACCTGAGGTTGGGAGTTAAGACCAGCCTGACCAACATAGAGAAACCCTGTCTCTACTAAAAATATAAAATTAGCTGGGTGTGGTGGTGCACACACGTAATCCCAGCTACTTGGGAAGCTGGAGCAGGAGAATCTCTTGAACCCAGGAGGTGGAGGTTAGGGTAAGCCGAGATTGCGCCATTGTGCTCCAGCCAGGGCAACAAGAGCAAGAGCAAAAAACTCTGTCTCAAAAAAAAATTAGAAAAGAAAGAAAAACAGAAACTCTACCAATTTGATATATTGCGGAAACATACTCGTTTCTTCTTTTAGTTGTAAACCAAAGTTGAAGATGTTTTTCGAAAAGCTCATGCTAAGTCAGGGCCTGAGCCTGTGGGATGGATGAGCCCTGGCAGGGGAATGTTTCCTGTTCCCTTCTTTCCTCTCTTTTCTCCTGGCTGCCTTTCTCCATCTCCTGGGACATGGTAGAGAGGGCCTCATACTGAGAGATAGCAGCAGGACTCCAAACAGGACCCTTAACTTGCTCTACTGTCAAACTCTTGTATCTGTAATGCATAGGAAATCGCTTTGAGGAATTTCAGCTCTTCAGCAAAATCTGCCCCAGAGAGGAAGTACATGCATGAAGGGTACTTGGTTGGAAAGAAAGGGTCAGAGCCAGCAAGATAGGAAGTAGCAGTTGGCCTTGAGGCCTGCTCTGGAAGTAAGGACTGACTCTGCCACTGACTAGTTATGTGAATATGAGCAAACCTTTAACCACGGGGTCTCAGTTTGCCCAACTGTGAAATAATGGGGTTGGCCTAAGGGATAACCAGGATACTTTCCAGCTCCAAGATTCTGAGTTTTAATGAACTAGAACCAACATGAAGCCTTAGAATATTTCCGGACTCAAGCCTGAACCCGACTGGTGTTTTACTGTCAGACCCCGCCGTTAATTATAGTTAAGTTTTCTAGAAAGGATCCATATTTAGTCATGGTGATTCAAGGACAGAGAGCTGGAAAAGGTTTGCAGTGCTCTCCGTGTACTGTTCAAATAGTAGCTACTCTGAGGTTAAGTCGTAGGTGGAAGTTCGGGTTACCTTGGAGCCAACCTACTCATGCAACCCCAGGGTGATCAGGATTTGTTTAAACCTGTGGGCTCTAAAGCTGAAAGTCTTCTTTGGCCATTTTGTAACTATGCTATTTTAGAAAGAAGATTGGACATTTTATTTCTGTCTTTCGTTTTTGTGTTAACTTAGGAGAGTGCGTTGATTCTAGCTGTCTTGTGGAAATACCTCTGTCTGCTTATGGATAAGTCTAATTCTGTGAAGTAAGACATCAGCACAGAGGTGACACTGAATGGGGCTTGGTATGACTGAGTGATGTTGAAGGCAATGGAACGCAGTGGCCCAGACATGTACAGTGGAGTGAGGGAAGCCGGTTTGAATCTTCGTAAGTCAAGGATCTGTAGTAATGTCAGGCATGTGGCAAGTACCCAAAAGTTGCAACTGTTATTATTTGAGATGATAGGAATATACAAACATACTTATAATCTTCCTATCATAATAAGGACCAGGGAACTCGTTAATGGAAACGTCTTTTTAAAAAAGAATTACTGGAGCTAGATGCCGTGACTCGCGGCTGTAATCCCAGTGCTTTGGGAGGCTGGGGTGGGAGGATCACTCGAGACCAGGAGTTTGAGATTAGCCTGGGTAACAGAACGAGACTCTGTCTCTACAAAAACATGAAAAATTATTTTGTTGTGGTGGCACACACCTGAAGTCCTAACTACTTAAGAAGATTAGGCAGGAGGAGTGCTTGAGCCCAGGAGTTCAAGGATGCAGCGAGCTGTGATTGTGCCACGGCGCTCCAGCTTGGGCAACAGAGCAAGACCCTGTCTCTGAAAGAAAGAAAAGACTTAAGGAGGAAAAAAAATACAAATTGCTTTTTCCTCTGTTCTTATACCACAACAATCAACACAAAAAATTTCTTTGTCCAGATGTGTGGGGGTTTTCCCCACACACCAAGCAAGCAGTCAGCTCTACAGTGAGCACCAGCTGGGTGTCCTCCCATTCCATTCTAACACTGTCTACTTGAAGGTAGCGTCAGATGCCACAGATTGAGGGCTTAGTCCCCAAGAGTGCCCGCCAGTTTCAAGTGCAGGCATCCAGAAATTCTGACTAACTGGCTTCCACTTGGGGTTCCCACAACCGCTGCTTTGGTTTTGATTAATTTGCTAGAGTGGCTCACAGAACTCCAGCACATTTACTGATTTATTATAAAGGATATTGCATGCTTTGGGAGGCCGCAGCAGGCAGATCGCTTGATGCCAGCCTGGGTAACATGGTGAAACCTCCTCTCTACTAAAAAAAAAAAAAATAGCTGGGTGTGGTGGTGCATGCCTGTAATCCCAGCTACTTGGGAGGCTGAGGCAGGAGAATCACTTAAGCCTGGGTGGCGGAGATTGTAATGAGCCAAGATTGCTGCACTCCAGCCTCGGTGACAGAGTGAAACTCTGTCTCAGAGAAGTAAAAATAAAATAAAGGATATTGCAAGGAATACAGATAGATGCATAGGGTGAACTATGGAGGAAGGGGTGCAGAGCTTCCATGCCTCCCCTTGGTGCACCACCCTCTAGGGACCTCTGTGTTCAGCTCTCCAGAAGCTTTTCATACCCTGCCCTCTTGGGCCATTTGTGGAGACTTCAATGGATGGGCACGATTGACCACGAAGCAGAAATAAAATTGTACAAAAAGGGTCTCATCAAATGCTAATGGGCTGAGATAGAGAAACCCAACACCACCTGACTGTTCAGATTCTTCTTGGCCTCTCTGTACGGCATTCCCTCTTCCAGAATATGGAGTGAGACCCCTTCTGAAATGGAGGTCTTGTGACCTACAGTCAGACAAGGAAGGTCAGAGAATTTCTTTATGGCCAGAAGATAACCTACCTTGGGGAGAGCACAGAGAGAGATTCTGTTTTCTCAGGCCTGCTTCTAAGGCTAAAACATCCGAACATTATTATAAGAGCCGTGATAGTTATGAGCTAGGAACCATATATATATATATGTGAATGTGTATGTGTATGTAAAGGAATTCAGGGAGAGGAAGTGTGATATCATTACATAGATAGATACTGTGGACTTAAGAATTTTTATTAATTCAGTTGAATCAAATACTGCAGGTTTGAGTTGTATGCTAAAGCAACATTTTCAGAGACCATCAGCAAAGTATTTCTGGCAGAAGTGGTGCAGTCATTTCTACATGTGACCCCTGGTGGCAGAGCATGAAGGACTTGGGCAGGGATTTATATAAATGGCTGAGTCCCATGGGCATTAACATCCATTGTGTTGTGTCTGAGGCATCTGTAGCTCTGAACAGCAGTGCCAGATTTCTGTTTGTGCTGGCACTTTTAGGAGACTGAGTAAGCAAGCACTTCTTTACCTGGCATGTCTACGCGTGAAGTGTTTTTTGTCATTGGATTGTCAGATTTGAGTTTTTCTTATGTTGTAAATACGTAGGTGCCGGGATGCAATTTTTACCCTAGGGAAGAAAAACAAGTTTTGAATAGATGTCATCTCTTGATTCTCAATATTGCTTAAGATGAGTTCATCTCTTCTAGAACAAGAGGTGTGATGCCAGGAAAGTTGGGAGAGCTGGATAATCTTAGAAAGAGACCTGGGCACTAAGAGGAATTTGCATCCAGGCAGTGGTTCTAGAATTGGCAAATCAGTATTATATTTAGAGATGACACACGTCTTGGCAGTGTAGAATAAGATAAGCTACATTTTATCTTCTAGAATTTGATTGCCAAAATCACAGGTCAGAATGTTAAAGTAAATGGTTTTGCTGTTTCCTCTTCTTGTAGATCTAGAAACAGTGTCCCTTTAAGTCATTCCTGGTGTTTCAGAGAGACCATCAGAGTATGGCTTTGTATCATTTCAAAAAAAAAAAAAAAAAAAAAAAAAAAACCTTCAGAACTGGGGCATTAGAAGACAAGGTAAATGCATCTGAAGATAATACCTTCTTAGAACGCGTAGAAGGGGAGAGCACAGTGACGGTGAGTTTATGTAGCGATTCCCCATTTTACTCTTTTTAAACAGATATAGTACTAGTTGGTGGTATTTTTCCATAAGAATTAAATGTTATTTGTTTTATAAACCTATAATATTTTTGTAGTTTGGCAGCAGGGACTTTGGAATGAAAGCTGACTTCAGATGCCAACTCTACCATTTTGAAACCATGGAGACTTGTGCTAATTGTTTAATTTTTGAGCTTTTCTTATTTGTAAAATGTGGGGAGCAGTACTTACCTCAAAGGCTGTTGAGACTATTAAACTGCTTATGAGAAATCTTGCCACCTAGTAGGTATTTATTAAATGTTGTTAAATGTATTAAATGGGCTAGGAAGTAATTTATATCCAAAATTTCAGTGCTGAAGTGCAGAAATAAATTTAGGAAACAATTGCTTGATTCTAGATTACCTGGGGATTTTGAAAAGGTGCTCCATTTGTTACTTTTCTTGAGCCCATTGCTTGATGTCCTTTTCCAGAGCACTTTAGAAAAACTTGGCTCAAAGCACTGAATTTGGGGAATATTCAAGCCTCCAAGAAATTAGTGCCCTCTAAAACAGCAGTTGAATGGAGTCATGAGGGTCTGAATTAATTTTTATAATTGTTTACTGTTGCAGTTATATTACAGATACAACTAGCTACCATCTATTTCTGGTTACTGTGTGCCAGGCACGGTGCTGAACACTTTATAAACATGATGTCACTTAATCTCTATAGTACAGACATTGTGGTTCTCATTATACACATGAGAAGATGAGGTACACTATGTTAGGAAGTATGTCTAAACTTCCATAGCTGTTAAGATTTAAAAGCCAGGATAGTGCTATTTCAGATCAGCATCTGTGATTTGCTAGCCATGTTTATCGGGATGCTAGTAGCTTTCTGAAATGCTAATACAGGTGAGTATCCCTTAATAGAAATGCTTGGGACCAGAAGTATTACGAATTTTGATTTTTTTTTTGATTTTGAATATTTATATTATGTGTAATAGTTGAGTATTACAAATACGAAAATCTGAAATTCAGAATGCTCCAATGAGCATTTCTTTTGAGTGTCATTTTAGCCCTTAAAAGTTTCAGATTTTGGAGTGTTTCAGATTTCAGAGTTTTAGATTTGGGATGTTCAGCCTATACAACATAGGACTTATTGAGGGTGTGGTTGGTGTTTAGAATCTTAGACATATTTTATGCCTCATTAGGACTTGGCAAGGTCCAAGGAATTGATTATATATGTACAGTGCCAAATTGTGTGAAATTTTTTTTTCCCTTCAACTTTTAAGTTCTGGTGTACATGTGCAGGATGTGCAGGTTTGTTACATAGGTAAACGTTTGTCATGGTGATTGCTGCATCTGTCAACCCATCACCTAAGTATTAAGCCCGGCATGCATTAGCTATTCTTCCTCATGTTCTCCCTCCTCCTGCCCCGCTGACAAGTCCCAGTGTGTGTTCCCCCCATGTGTCCATGGGTTCTCCTTGTTCAGCTCCTACTTGGAAGTGAGAACATGTGGTGTTTGTTGTCTTTGGTTCCTGCACTGGTTTGCTGAGGTTAATGGCTTTCAGCTCCATCCATGTCCCTGCAAAGGACAGAATCTTGTTTCTTTTCAGGACTGCATAGTATTCTATGGTATATATGTGCCACATTTTCTTTATCCAGTCTATTATTGATGGGTGTTTGGGTTCATTCCATGTCTTCAGTATTGTGAATAGTGTTGTAGTGAACATACACGTGCATGTATCTTTATAACAGAACGACTTGCATTTCTTTGGGTATATACCCAGTAATGAGATTGCGGAGTCAAATGATATTAATATTTCTGTTTCTAAATCTTGGAGGAATCACCAAACTGTCTTCCACAGTGGTCGAACTCATTTACACTTGCATTTTCTGGTGTTTTGATGTTGACTTTTGTTCATCCGAGACAAGTGTAAAATAGCTGTGGAATGCCTGTATCTAAGTCACTGTTTCTTAGTCTTGGCTACACAAAAGAATCACCTGAGAAGCTTTAAAATGTAAACCAAAGAAAACAAAACAGACTCCAAAGCCTGGTCCCCATTCCAAAATACTCTGATGTGAGCTAACAGTGCCTAAGTTTTCTGGAGACCAGCCCAGGGTGGACCCAGCCCTGGGATTTGGACTGAGGTGCTGGGAAGGACTAAGGTCAGTCCTCAGCAGGGTCTCATTTTGCTTGGTAGTCTGGCTCTGCAGGTTGGGGTTGCCTCCAGGTCTTACCTCCCACACCCTTTCCTCGACACCCTCACTTTAAACTGAAGGAGAGTTGGGACAGTTTTCAGCATGTGCACCGTTCCAGTCAGTATGATCCTAGAAGGAGGTGTGTTTGGAAGGTTATCATCTATCCAGCACCAGTTGTTGGATTATAACTTTTTCATTGCTAATTTATGCTTTGGCTATACTGGCTCTGTGTATGGTTTGGTTTTCTATTCTGGTGACATCCCGGAGCCATCGGCTGTATTTGTAAACATCAGACATATTAATAGGTAAGCCAGGGAGCTGTTTTAAATGTTGGTTACAGGTGCCATTTTTTTCCCCCATTGGAGTCATGTTCCCTGGCTTTTTTCTTCTCTCCTTCACTATTATCGGACTTCTCAACCTAACTGCTCTCCTGTTCCCACCACCGCGTAACCTTCTTATATCTGAACAATGACAGATGGCAGTAAACCCAGCTGTGGATGGTAGTCCAGGCAGCAGAGGGTTTTTCAGGCAGATAAGTAGTTTGCTGTTGGCCAGAGTGGCCTACTGGAACACAGATTTTGTGGAAACATGGTGTTAGCAGGTTACCAGTTGGAACAATAAATTAAATGTTCACTAGCACATATTTGTCTATAATAATTTAAATCATTTTTTAAAAATTTCATTTACACATGAGGGGGCAGTATGGGACTATAAAGCAAATGTCTTGAAATAGCTTATTTTTATTGGTGTATAATAGTTTTTAGGTGTGAACTTTTAGACTTCAATTAAAACTCCAACGTCGTTGTTAGTTTTTCAGGGATACACATGTGTAAGTGATACACCCTCACTTGTATCACAGGTTGTGTGCCACTGTTTCTTTTAATATTAAAAATATATAAAACAGCAGTGGAACGTTTACACAGTGCTTTTTTTCTAAAATTATACTTTAAGTTCTGGGATACATGTGCAGAACGTGCAGGTTTGTTACATAGGTATACATGTGCCGTGATGGTTTGCTGCACCTATCAACCTGCCCTCTCAGTTTTAAGCCCTGCATACATCAGCTGTTTGAGGGTTTTATATTCATGTTTTGTTTAAGGCTAACTGGCTTTCTTCCTGTTTTCTGCTTCCACCTGAGGAATGTCAGCCCTTTGGAGATGCAGCTTCTGTTATGTTAATATCTCTAATGTATTTTACTTTATGACTTCATCGAAGGATGAAGGGCCTGCAGTTTTGTTGGAAAGAAACCTCTGAACTGAGGTCTCGGCAGCTATGGAGGGTCTATTATCAATCACTTCTTTATGATACACTTTCCTATGTGGCACAAATTGGTTTTCTAAAAAGAACTTTGCTAAGCAAAGGAGCAGCAGATTTTAATTAATGTTATTATTACTGATATATGAATGACATTGTTGATAAATCAAGGTGCTAATATTCTGGGTTTCATAAATGAAAGGGGAAATAAAAGAGGGGTTAGAGGATGTTAAATGAATTGATAAAATTTAGAAAACATTCTATGAAAAATATAAATGGGAAGCTAGAAAGGTAATTTCATAAGCATCGGCTATTTTTAAATGTGTAAAAAGTATTTGCAGTCATCTGTTTCTGTTTACGTAGTTTGGAAAAAACTGAGACCAACGTTTTGGTATAAATATAACCTTCTGTAAAATTTAATGGAATATTTGTTTTTAATGTTTTATCCTGGCTACTTCCTTTGGAGATGAAGGGCTGTGGTACTGTCTATACCTGCTAAAGATAGTTTTACTTGTTTAGTTTTGGAATTAATTCTTTGATGTCTAACAATCTCATGTTGTTTTGACTTAAATTTAATCAGAGAATTTTATTTTGGAATCTTTTGTTAAAAAAATAAAAGGCTATGACCTCCTCCCTTCATTTGAAGGAATGAATTTTGGGCTCTAGCCTGAATTGAATGAACTCCAAATCAAATGTTGTGATACTGGTTTACATACAGGTTTCTGTTCATGGTAAATAATTCATGTCCTTTATGCTTTGATGGCAGATTTTTCGGACACCGCCTGATACCACATTCCCTGAGCCCACCTGCCTGTCGTCATCACCCCCAAATGCACCACCAAGGCAATCGAAGAGACAAGGCCAGAGAACCAAGAGGCCTGTGGCCGTCTACAACCTTTGTCTTGAGCTGGAAGATAGTAAGATGTTAAAGATATTTTTTGCTTGACAGCATGTTGAGAGTATGGCATATCATATGTCCTCAGGGCAGGCCACAGTTTTCTGTCATCTGTGTTTCAAATTCTTCTTCCCTTAAGATTATAATTTTGAGATTAACAGGGAGAATGAATCTTTTTTGTCAGGGAGATAACGCAAGTTTCAGTTTTGTGTTTGTCTTTGTTATGCATGGTTCTTTTTTTATTTTTAAAAGACAGCTTAAATTTCTTTTTTTGGAGACTTGTGTGACCTCCTGTGAGGTTACATAACCCTGAGACAAATGGAAGGGGAACTAAAATTAAAGCAGATCTTTTATGAGAGGAGCGGATGGAGTCTCATGTTAAATGCATCTAGATTAAAGGCACAGTTCACCGTCACACCGGCGTTTACGGCTTGTGTGTCTTACTTGCCCCATTTTTCTGACTTTCTCATCAGGCAGAATGCTTCATCTTACGGCAAGGGTGGCAAATTGACCTGCCTGCCCGGGCCAGGCTTGTGGGAACTGGGCTGCAGTGGAACTCCGGCCAGTGGAAGTTCTCGCGTCCCATCCGAGCCACCCTGTTCCAGCTAATTGTTGCCATGTGGCCGTGTTGTTTCAGTGTTGCCAGATTGCCCAGTTTTCACAGAGCCTAGAAATCTGAGTTTTCAACACTGATCCATACAAAACAAAACTGGGAGCCGTGCACAGGCCTCCCATTGCTGATTTGTAATCATGTGGTTATTGGTGCGGAGAATAAGATGATTCTGGTATCCAAACCTGTGTTTTCAGCATGCAGCTTGACGCCGTGACTTGTGTTGTGAGGCCTTTTTCTTTATTGGGAACATTTGCTGAATTTGAAAGTAGACTTCATTCTTCTTCTTCTGGTCCTTTAAAAAAAATTGGGAAGTGTGACATGATTAGCAGAGGGAGGAAGGGAATGAGGATGGGAACAAATACAGTGCCATCGTCGTAGGTATCTGCATGTGCACATAGCCAGGTGGTTAATGTCCAGAGATTCACGCAAGCAGGTGACAACTGTCTTCAGCTCACCTAACTTACAGGTATCTCTAGGAAGACTCGGAATGCCTCCTGTAATGACACGGGGGCTAAAACGTTGTGGGATTCTTTTATATTGCTTAAGACATAACATACATATGATACAAATACTCGTTTTACAGTCAGATACTTAATTTCCAGTGGAAGAGCATGAATCATTAAAATTAAGCTATAATTTCAGAACTTCCTTTTAGACACTCATTTCAACTTCTGATCCCAGTTAACTTTTTAATTCTGTCTCTTTCTCACTTTCATTCTTTCTCAGCAGAGTTGCTAATAAGGAGTAAAACTGACTGGTTTGAATTGCACCTTCTCTTACATCTCACTTGTCCTCTGGTGGAAGTGTTAATAAATAGTGAAATAAGCAAATGTTGGAAAGTAGGAAAGGAAAAAGAAATCAAGAGGACACAGAATACCTCAAATGGCTCATTGGCCCTTGAGCAAAATGGAATTAACTGTGTTTCATGAGGGAGATGATTAAAGAAGGACATTTTTGTCTTAGGATCACTTCTGCTATTGTGATGTTCTTAGCAATGGAATCATAATATCCAGTCACATTTATTTAGTGGATTCACCTTTTGATCATTGGATTGCTACGTGATTATTAATGGTAAGAAGCTTCTGTAGTGGTATTTGGCACCATCTCTTATGGGAACACTCAAGTTAGTGGATAATCATAGCCTTCCTAACTTGTAGGTGATGAAATAATTCATTACAATCACTTGATTTTTAAGGGAAAAGCTAGTCAGATACTCAGCTTCTTTAGTCTGGTTTTTACATTCATTATTTATATGATTTGTTCTACATTTTATATTTTATGATGTATTTTATAGCTTCATATTCATCCTTGGTTGCAACATAGGGGTTTTTTTTTTTGTTTTGGAAAGTTGTCAGAATCAGGAAAACTCTTAAGTTTGGTCATAGAGTGATTTTATCTTTTATACTTGATGAAGTATTTTATAGCTTTATATTCATTCTTCTTGATTGCAACATTGGTATTTTTTTTTTTTAAGTCAGAATCAGGAAAACTCTTAAGTTTGGTCATAGAGTGATTTTATCTTATCTTAGAGGTTACATGATAAGTCAACTTAAAACTATTATTCTCCCTTGCCCTCAGTTATTTGTAGTTAAGATTTAGTTGTGTGAAAAAAAAAGTTATTTCAGAGAGAACAAAGTAGAGTCTGTATTTTGTTGTAGTCTTTTATGTTTTACATATTATAGAAAAAAGGAAAATGAAAAAAAGTGAATACATTTATTTGAAAGGAAGCATACAGGGAAAGAATACTAAAAAAAACTATTCATGTTATTGAAAGTCACTTAGCATATTGAAAACTTTACTTTCAAAAGAAGGTATATTGTCACTAGGACTTAATTTTTTTTTTTTAAGTAGCTTGAATCATATAATAGTCAAAATGACTTGAAGGTTTCAAAAGGTTTAATATTTTTTTCTGTATTTTTTTCTTATTGTTAGTAGTGAAGTGACTTCCCATGTTAATCTAATTTGGGCTAAAATATGCATTATAGACAACTTTGGTTGATTATTTTTCGAAATGTTCTAGTTTTTATGGGACAGATAGAAAATGTGTGTATGAATATGCTGACCCCCTTGACTCATTGTAGTATAAGTTAAATTTGACTTAATTAAATCCAGGAGAATAGTTTTTGCTGTAAAGTTAGGTAGACTATCTGCCAGGATTCGAGGAACTGGCTTGGATGACGGGAGATGTTCTTCAGCCCTATGATTTGGTCAGAGATTTGGTATTTGAGTGAAGTGGTTTGTGGTATGCTATTTCTTCTTCTGCATTGAGTAGCGTATGAAACTATGTGATGTCCCGAACAGCCAGTCTTGGAACGCATTGGGAACTGGTTTCAGTTCAACATCAGGCAGATCAAAAAAACATTAGCTAAGAGTCAGCTAGCCTGTTAGAGCATGAGCCACAGTAGGATAGGCCTGGATGTGGGAAAACCCAGCTTGCATGAAGCAGGATGGGAGATCCTCTGCTGTGAAGCAGGCTTTTTGTTATGTTCATTCAACCTCAGCCCCACTCCCAATTGAGGGATGACCAGTTTAATTAAATAAACTGAGTATCTTTACTTTGGTAAAGACTTCCACTGGCATTGGCACATTTAGCCATAGCCATACTGTGTATGCTCATTATTTTTCTTTGTAATATATGATTAAATAATATTAAACTTACTTGCAAAAGACTTTAAAATTCTAGTTACTTGCTTAAGAATGTTTATTGATGATTAATATGAACTAAAATGGATATAGTATCGGGCTAGTTTTCTTAAATTAGAGCAGCTGTTAAATCTTTTTGAGATTCTCATCTTTTATTTTGTTGAAGTCATATTGCTCATTTTTCATAGAGCATTTCATAATCTCATGAACATCAAAGCTGAGTAGATTTGGCTAAGTCAGTTATGAAAAAGCAAAATATGAGGTAGACTGCTAAGTGGTAAAAAGATTAGAAATCAAAGGTTTGCTTTCATTTCATTTTCAAGTTATATCCCATGTTTTTATTTCCTAACAACTACTAGTAAGATAACTCTAAAAATGGTAAGTATATGTTGTGTGTTTGTTTTTCTCTTGCCCACCCCAAATGCACGTCCTTACAATCTCTTAAATAAAGAGGGGCTGTTGTGTTAGTTGTAATTCGCCCAAATACAGGGAAAGTTCAGGAGACTATATGAGATCAAAGTGATCTTTGTTATTTTTCATTCAAGGCAAAAGAAATTTTAAGCAAAGATTTGAGGAGTTGGGGAGAAGAGGATTACCATCTGAATCTCTTTCTTTATGCTAGCTCTAATTTTAAACAGAACTAGACATTTACAGAACTGGGTTTTATATGTATCTTCTTGTGTAATTAAGTATTCTGTGCCTATCTTCTTTTGTAACATAATATAGCAGCTTACTTATTTAGGCAACTTAAAAAAATATGACTTATAGCGAGTTGAAAACAAAATCATCTTGCAAGCCAATTGGCAGGATTTAATAGCGTTTGAGTGTTGGTCTTACTTGGGTATCGTCGGGTTGGCACTTTAACATTTGGATCACGAATGTGCTAACTGCAGCACATTTTGTTGAGCATGTGTTATTGTAGTCCTACAGCGTGGTAGATACCATGATGATGAGGATACAGAGCCTTCTCAGCAAAAAGTGAAAATACTACTGTTGAGTGGGGCGGAGATGGGTAAGCAATGAGACGTGATCATTTCCTTGGGTCCTAAGTAGGAACATACCTTGATCTGGATGAGTCTCTAAAATCAAAGTAGGGCACAAAAGTCATATATAGAGGTCCTTTCAGCCTGAGTAATATCACATTAGAACTTTGAATAATTAACTAACATTTAAATGTCACACATCAACGACAGCAATATTAATGGTATAAATTAGCCATCTTAGGTAGGTTGAAAGAATCTGGTTCAATTTTGAGGCATGAGCAAGAGAATAGAAAACTAGAAAGCAGGCCACTGTGAGGTCTTTTTAAATGTAGATTTTAAATTCTAAACGATGGAATGCTGTTAGCCATTTGGAAGTTTTGTGTTTTTTTGCCTCTACCATTTATTAGTGGTTTTTATTATACTAGATATGAAAATCACAATTATACCACGTATCTATTGAAGAGATTTTATATGCTCCACATCATGCCACACAGTTTTTCCTTTCAAGGAGCTGATTTTGTATTCCCATTCTGTTCATCACTACAGTGAAATATGAAACAACGTGGCAGTAAGTGCCCAGTGCTAGCTCTAAGGAAGGGAAGTCTGTAGGGGAGGCTTTCTGGTTTTCTTGAAATGAGCAAATTTTCGGCAGTTGGGAAGGAGAGGGTTTCAGGTGAGGGAGGTAGCATGACTGAGGCATGGCATCAGCAGAGAGCCAGAGCCAGGTGTGAGGGCAGGGGGAGAACCCCTGATTAGCAGGGGACAACGTTGAAGATTGTGAATGATAGGTGGACCTGATACGGAAGACTTGGCCAGACCCAGGAGAGACAGCCTAAGGGGGATGAATGCGTGGATTGGAGCCTGGGCTGGGGAATATATATTCTGACTCTATACTCATGGGCAAATTGCCTACCCTCTCTAAATCTATTTTATTAGCTACAAAATCAGGGTAATAATAGTATTTACTACTGAGGATGGTTGAGAAGGTTCACTTGTGTGTTTAGAATAATATCTGGCATATAGCAAGCACTTGAACTCAAGCTGCTGCTGCAGGGTAATATTCTTAAAGCCAGGGAAAGGCACTTTACTTTTAAAATGATAAGAGGAAACACTGAATATTTTTTAGCAAGGGAGAAGAGTTATAACATTTTGAAAATAATATTTAAGGAACTTAATCTGACTTAATCTGCCAGTAGGAATCTGAAAGACAGCTGTGGTAAAAGGCTCATTAAGTAATTTAGGCTCAGGTTGATGTGGGCTTGAATTAGCACTAGGAAGCAAAAATAAAATGGATATCTGGGAGAGTGAATTCGGGACTTCTTAACTGACTAGATGGGGAGATCAAGACAGATAAAATGGACATTATTAGCCACAGTTTAGGCTCATAGGAAAATCTATCACTGTGTTTATGTTTTTGTTTTTGTCATCAGTTTTTTCCTTGCAGCTTAAAAATAGACCATCTTTCCATCAAAAGGAAGGAAACGTGACATTTTGTTAGTGTGTTCAATATGTATTCTTGTCTGTAACTGCTTGGAAAAATAGATTTAGTGAAAAAGAGTGTGGAATGTCTTGGTATAAATAGTGTATATGGAAAGTCAGTGGAAAGAGAAATAGTAAACAGTTACTAAAATGTTCCATCTTCTTAGAAAAAGAGCAGTCTAATAAGCATAAGCAACGTAGAGCTCATTTTTCTCCTATTTTACCTCACAGGCACATATATCCACATTCATCCATAGGCTCATATTAAGGGATGGGAGGCCACACACTACAGTGAGATCCGTATTTCATTAGAAGCCGAGGATGGATAGCTGACATTCACAGTAGCTGTGCACTCTGTAATCTCAGTTCCCAAGAGAGCATCTATAGAATGCCTCTTTATGAAAATGTGCTTTCATAAGCGAATTGTAACTACTCTGTCTTTCCCACGATGTTAGCAGGACGCAAACTACGTGGAAGTGTGAGAAGTACCACTGGAAAACCGTTGTTGGCATGGATTTTCGTCGACATTCTGTAGTGTTGATGTTTCCTTGTAAACATGCTCTCAGTTTGTTGAAGAATCATAATTAGTCCAGGTAACTGAGCCAAGCAGATCTTGGTCTTAGGATTGGCAGTCTGTCTTTTCTCCATTCTTATCAATTTTCTTTTTGCATGGCATTTCATGGGCGGGCTCTGGGTAATAACTTCTCAAGCCCGGAAGCCTCTTGCCATCTCGTCACAGCAATGTTATGATTCCTTGACGTGGAATTACTGTGTTGTGAAGTTTAATCTAAGACCAGGCTTGAATGTGTGACAGCATATGTAGACAGATTATTTCTTAACTCACTTTTACAACGATGAAATCAATGGGTTGGAAAAGGCAGCCAGAAAATTCAGGGCTGTAATTGAGTTGTGGCGTGCCTTGAAATTATGTGGGATGCCTCCCCTGCGTTGATGTCTCCCCAGAAACCTCCCTCCGCGCCCCACCGCCCAATGCTAGTGACAAAGTGAAAGGCAACTTCTTCTATTGCTTCCTATGTAATCTTAACTGTGCTTCTGTGTGGGATGAACATTTACCCCTTTCTCTGAAGGAGGACAAAAAAGGCTTATTTAATGCCTTAAAAAAATACATAGCTGCTTCCGTGGTGAAAATAAGTTCATGGCAGGTAACTTGGAATTATAGAAGAGAGAAAAATTCTTTAAAGCTTGTGTCCCTGTGGAGTGAGCTTTTTCTTCACTTCTAATAGCTTTTATTTTAATTTCTAGTTCGGAATTCAAGCAGCTGTCACTCTCTTTACAGCCCCCTTTGAAATTCTTGTGGCGTAGGAGGTAGCTGGGCTGTCTAAGAAACATCTTTTCAAACCAACCAAAGTATTGTTTATCCTGAATGAAATGGAATTTTAAGGCTGTCAAGAGTGACTGATTTGAAACGTTTTCTCTGATAGCCAGGAAGATGAGCAGAAATCTTGAGAGAGAAGGTATTTCTCTGTGTGGTCAATTCCAAGTGACTTCTGTTGCTCAGAAAACTCTATGGCCCATGATTAAATGACTATGATCTAAGAGTGTTGTGTACAATTAATATAACAAAGGAAACCTGTGCCTAGTTCAGTTTTGCTTACTGAATCCTTACAAGCTGTTGAGGGAAAAGAAATGATGTAAGACGGAGTCAGTGCCAGAGAACACTCCTCGTATTTATCATGGGTTGTCTCCAGTTGGCCTTGCTTAGCTTGGGGTTGCATCTTTGCAGCCTGATTCCCTCTGCATGTTTATTCTACCTTCCTCTGCGCCTTCTCAGGCTGTACTAAGAAGGGGTACACAGTCACCTTTAGTTGAACAAAAAAAAAAAAAAAAACAAAAAACCACGACAACAACGTTTTAAGCCTATTAAAATGAAATTTGGGGCCAGGCTCAGTGGCTCGCTTCTGTAATCCCAGCACTTTGGGAGGCCGAGGTAGCAGGATCACTTGAGCCTGGGAAGTTGGGCTGCAGTGCGCTATGATTGCACCACTGAGCCTAGGTGACACATCAAGACCCCATTTCCAACAAGAAAATAAAACGAATTTTGAGGCTGGCATTTTGGATCTGCAAATAGTCTTTAAAATCAGCAGCACAAGTTTTTGAGCATGAAATGTGATGATGGTCATGGTTTTTAATTTTTCTCTTTAAGAGAAATAGTGATTAAGTCTGTTTATTATCTTGGCTATTTTCTCTTTTTCTTAGAATGTTTAGTAGTTCAGCAGGAGCATGATACAAAATTCAGAGAGTAGTAACATTGAACAGCTACATATTAGCATATTATATACCAAGTTCTGTAATATTGGTAATATTTATTAAACTTAGATAATATTCAGAACAATCCTAAGGGCAGTATTATTATCCCTATTTTATAGTTCAGGAAACTGAGGTATAGAGAAGGCCAATTATTCACCCATATCTGTGACAGAGCTAGGATGGAACCCACGCAGTCTGATTCCAGGGTCTAGGTTCTTAATCGCTCTACTAGAGTGCCGCACGTAAGGGCAACTATGAACTTCTCTTCCCTAGTCAGCCGACATTGCCGTTTATCTTGTGGGTCCCTTCAGAGATACTCTATGCATTTCTAATGGTGTTATTTTTTGATTTTACGAGTGATTCTTAGTCTTTCCATTAAAGAAATGGTTAGTGTTGTAAGGGAGTCAGAGCTGTGGTCCTGAATCAGGAGATAAAGGAGAAAGAAGAACCAGAGAGGACTGTGGTTTTAAATGTGGAACATAAAACACTGTAACAAGCATGGGCCCTCCAGGAGAAAAGTCCAGGTTTGTTTTTTAATGAGAGAGGTGGGAGGGAAGTGACCCATTTTACTTCAGTGATATTAAGTACTGCAACAGCATCTTGTTGTAATTTATGCAACCACTTACCTAAATGAACAAACATCTGGTCTTTGATTGGTTGTAGTGAGGATATCTCAGGTACCTGATGATTTAATAGGCTGTTAGAAATTTAGAAAGTGAACACAATTTGGAATTTGATGCTGCCTGAATATATGAGATTTTGCTGTTAATTTTCTTTTTTCTCCTCCTACTCCTCTCCCTTTCTTTTTTTTTAAAAAAAATTATAAATAATATATTCTCATGTTTGAAGAATCAAAAAGTATAAAAAGATACAAAGTGGAAAGATCCATTCCATCCCGTTGACTCAGTGCCTACATCTGCAAGCCGGATCTGAACCACTCATGTTCATGGGTTGAGCCACATAAAATTGCCATCTTGTAGGTAAAAAAAATGATCTAATATCAGCAATTTCAAATGTTCCCCTCTCATAGATTGTAGGTCAAACATTGTAATCATTGAGAGTTTCATGTAGTTCAACTTGTAGTTTCTGAAATTCTACTTGAGTAGAGATGTAAATTGGATTGATGATCAGTTATTAGCAAGTTTGTACCTCGTGAAACTGCTGTTGGTATATGCCGAACATGATTGAATATCACCAGTTTTATATGGTTCAACCTATAGTTTCTTATCTATCCTTCTAGAATTCTTTATATATAAGTGTATTGGGATTCTCTAAAGAGACAGAACAGATAGGACAGATGTACATAGGAAGGGGAGTTTATCAAGGAGTATCGACTCACATGATCACAAGGTGAAGTCCCACAATAGGCTGTCTGCAAGCTGAGGAGCAGAGAAGCCAGTACGTGTCCCAAAACCTCAAAACTAGGGAAGCTGACAGTGGAGCCTTCAGTCTGTGGCCGAAGGGCCTAAAGCCCACTGGTGTAAGTCCAGGAGTCCAAAACCTGAAGAACTTGGACTCTCATGTTTGAAGGCATGAAGCATCGAGCATGAGAGAAAGATGAAGGCTGGAAGACTCAGCAGGTCAAATCCTTCCACTTTCTTCTGCCAGCCTTATTCTAGCTGCTCTCTGGCAGCTGATTAGGTGTTAATCTCCTTTGGCAACACCCGCACCGACATACCTAGGAACAATACTTTGCATCCTTCAAGCCAGTCAACTTGACACTCAATATTTACCATCACAATAAGCAAATATGAATATGGATTCTTATTTACTCTCTTCTGCACTGAAGAGTCAGTTCTGTACCTTTTTTGTTTTTTAAAATTTTACAGTATAATTTGTGTTGCTTTTTATGTCAGTGCAGAGAGGGCTTTCTGCTTTTTTCACTGCTGTATAGTATTCTATTCATTCTGTTAAATGGATGTCCTCATAAGAGGACCTTGTATTCTTCAGCCCAGCCAAACACAGATGACACAGATGTCTTACTCATCACACGTAGGCTTCTAGCCATCCTGGGATGATAAAAGATGTTTCCATAGAACTAATGTATAGTATGCTTTTGAATGAAAAAAGCAAGTTTTAAAATGGAATTTTCAAAAATAATCTCACTTTTAAAGGAAAAACTTTGTATTTAAATGTACTACAAGCATACAGATATATCTGGAAAAATAATCAGTTATAACAGTGGTTATCCTTAGATGGTAAGAGTTGGTGATTTTCTTTATATATACTTGTATTTCCTACTTGTGTCTGTAGTGTATTACTTGTAAGACACACATATAAATACATATGTACACACCACATACATTTATATATGTTTAGTTTACCAATGTTTCAGTTTAACTCTGAAGCAAGCTGTGTTTCATACTTGGTGTGTTGGATATACATTTAAAATTTTGAAGTGGAAAGAATGAGAAGCAGTCTTTGGAAAGAAAGGGAATGGAGTCCCTTTAACATGAGCTGGCCGGAGAGACTTCATTGGCACCGACTGAGAATGACTTTCTCTTACTGCTTCGTGTTTTCCTGTTAGACTTCACGTATCTTTCACCTTTTGCCCAGGCTGCTCTCTCATGGTCACGTTGTCCTGGCATTTTGGGGGTCCCTATTACTGGAAATACTTAGGCAACAAAGAGTTTTATTGAATGGTTGATTTGCTTGTGGTTAAGTTTGGATTTAAACAAACTTGGGTTTAAATTTCTCTCAGCAAATCTCCCTCGAAGCCTCACAAGTTTGGACAATAAAATTTTGACATGGTTTTTGCCAATAACAACTGAATTAATGGATGTAAACCAGCTAATATATAGTAAATATTGAATAATTATAGCTTAGATTTTCTTGAGAGCCTGATATCTGAAGCAGAAGAGCTTCAGATATGCTTTTATGTTTGGTATGCTTTCAAATACAATGTAATTTAGTCTTTTATTTTTGGTTATTTTTGTTCCCACATTATACCTAGGTTTATTGGTAACTTGCATCTCTCTGGCAATTATTCTTTTTTGAGACAGAGTTTCACTCTTGTTGCCTAGGCTGGAGTGTAGAGGCGTGATCTTGGCTTACTGCAGTGGTGCGATCTTGGCTTACTGCAACCTCTACCTCCTGGGTTCAAGTAATTCTCCTGCCTTAGCCTCCTGAGTAGCTGGGATTACAGGCCCCCACCACGTCTGGCTAATTTTTTTTATTTTTAGTTTTAGTAGAGATGGGGTTTCACCATGTTGTTCAGGCTGGTCTCGAACTCCTGACCTCAGGTGATCTACCCACCCTCTCAAAGTGCTGGGAATACAGGTGTGAGCCACTGCACCTGGCTTCCGTCTGGCAATTAATAATAATGAACTTTCCTTTTCCTTAGGTGAGAATAGCTAGGGGAGGACAGGTGAAAAGCAAGGAGTGAGGCAATGAGGGCATTGCCTCAGCTGGACTGGAGGTTGTGCTGTGAGCACAGTGCTCTACATTTCCTGAGCTGTCAAAGTGGCAGCTTCCTCAGAGTTTATGGAAGGCAGTTTGATAAGTATCTGATTAGTTTTTGGTTCCTAAGAATAATAGCACATGGTTGTTATATTTTTTGTTTGTTTATGTAGACAAAAATTTTAGTCTTTAAATAATGCCCCGAGAGTGTGATTATGACATAAAAATGCTCTTTGCTTTATAGAGCAAAGCAATTTGCTTTGACTTCTATTGACATTGCCACTGAACTGGTCTTACTTGCTTTATAATTGAATTGCTGCAGATTTCCATCGACCTTTGCAAGAGGTAGAGGTGGTTTCTGGCGTTGTACCTGTTGCCTGTTAGCTGTTGCTATAACTTTATAATGGGGTCTGTATTTTTTGTCATGTGATTGGTTTTAACAGCTGATTCTCTCATCAGCTTTTCCTGGCATGTACTTTGACATATTTTAGCTGTCTTAGTAGCTTTTTGGGGCAAGCATTATGCTTAATTTCTTTAAATCTTTGGGCAACAGAAAATAAAATCTTCTTAAGTTCATGGCGATTTCATCATCTTTTCATGCCTTAATGTGACATTTTAATTTATAGTTTAGGAGTTGCCTTTTCATTTTTGAGGGAAATGCAGACCTGTTTGTAGTTTTGTTTCTATGCTTTTGGGATTGGGGAGTAGGAAGCTATTTTCTTGAGAAGTCACATTTTTCTTTTTCTAGAGACGATTTCAGAAACATTAGCCAAGTGAATTATTACCTAGCAACTGACTGTCATTCATCTGTACATTAGTTGGCTTCGTTATGGTTCCCATTATGGCTTGCCTTGTTTCAGAGGGAAAATGAAATGGGAGGAGCGGGGTCACTCTGCCCCCTGCCTAAGATGGCATTACTTGAGCTTGCAGTGTAACTGAGCATTGGGCTAAGTGGGACTTTAGGAAGCTGTCTGCCATGGGGCAGTTATAACCTGCATCTCAGTGCACCTGTCCCTGCTGAGAAACACAGTTAGCTTCTTCCCTTAATGGGCAGTTGGCAGGGTTAATGTTTTAATCTTTCACCCTTTTTTCCCCTAATGTAAGACTTAAGATTTTCTGATAAAGAATCTGGACTTTTTTTTTTTTTTTTTAAACAGTTATCATGCAATCTATGGACAATAAAGAAGAACTTCCTTTGGATGGTTGGGTAGAGTTGATTTGCTTTTTTAAGAAAGATACCCCGTACATTCACAATTTAAAAGGTTTCATTTTAAAGTCAGACTTAGTGTTCTGTAACCTGTCTTTCTTTACTAATTTGTTTAATAAAGGAACTGTGTGTGTGTGTGTGTGTGTGTGTGTGTGTGTACACTTTTCCAGTTAAGGAAAACTAATGTTTAAGATAATATAATTCCCTGGCCTAGGTTTTGTGGAGGATGAGAATAAATATCTGGCCTGAAAAATATCTCAACTTTAATTTTTGTCTTGCTTTGGACTGTTTCTTTCTGTAGATCTTATCTGTTAAGTGCCTCTGTTGATAGTGCTTCATGAAGAAAGTTATCTCAATTCCTGAGCCATTTTAGTGGAAGTTGTGTTATGATTTGGCTGTGTCCCCACCCAGATCTCATCTTGAATTGTAGTTCCCGTAATCCTCACATGTCGTGGAAAGGACCCAGTGGGAAGCAATTGCATCGTTGGAGTGGTTACCTCCGTGCTGTTCTTGTGATAGTGTATGGCTTCTCAGGAGATCTGGTGGTTTTATAAGGGGGCTTTTCCCTTTTGCTTGGCACTTCTTCTTGCCATCATGTGAAGAAGGACGCGTTTGCCTCTCCTTCTGTTATGATTGTAAATTTCCTGAGGCCTCCCCAGCCGTGCTGAACCGTGAGTCAGTTAACAGCTTTACTTTATAAACTACCCAATCTCTGATATGTCTTAATTAGCAGCGTGAGAGCGGACGAATACATGATGACTAGCATAGGGAAAGATGGAGGGGGAGTGCCTGGTTTTCTTTGGCTAGTTAGGTGTTGAGTGGGTTTGGGACCTGACTTTGACCCTTCTCGGCCATGCTGCTTGGACTGGTCTTCGTGCACTGGTCATTCCATGTATAGATTATAGCTTCTACCTAGACGAGGTCCTGGAACACCATGACATTTTGGTCCAGCCAAGCTTCTGGGTAAGCTGTGAAGAAACAAGCCTGTTCAGTTTTCTTTAACAACCAAGGAGTGGGCTACTTGGAAAAAACCAGTCTTAGATAATCCAGCTAGCTGAGAAAGGTGGTTTTTCTGTGTTCTTTGGTCATGATCTTTTTCAGTTTCCCTCAGTCTTACAGTAAGTTTGAAGATCTGGTCACTTGGTTTCCGCAAGCTAATAATTATTGGAGTGCTAGGGACAAGATGCAAAATCAAAATACTGGACAAAACTGTAGTCCTGTCTTTGGGGCAATAATAAATTGTAAACTGTTCTGGAAGTCATGCTCCTTTATTCAGAATTGGAAGTCTTGAATGTTTCACTGTCCATGACAAACTACCGTCCCAGTAGTTGAAAGCAAGTGGATGTTATGTACTTCTAAGACTTGGGTAGGAAGGAGGAGGCTGTGGACAAGCATCTTTGGATGTCCTTCTTAAAACAGAATGCCTTACTAGATGGGTCATTGTTCTGATCCAATATGACATTTGGAAATGTCTCTTTTTTTAGTGATTAAGTCATATACTTTGACCTGTATTTACCACATTTGAGGAAACAGTGTGGTGCACTCTACTCTTTCCAAGCACCAGATCATTAAAGAATGGATGTCAGCTGTATCCTTTGATCTCTGTCAATCAAAAGCCAGTTGTTGGTTCCATCTCCTATGTTGGCTGATGCTTTTCACCAGCTCCTAGAGAGATTTAACTTGATTTATATAGGTCACCTCCACATTCACTGTTAAGAATTAGGTTTTGTTTACAGCGTCAAGCCCAAAAGCATTTGAACTGGGGTAGGAAAATAAAAGTTTTGGCTTATTTTAGTTTTCACTATTCAGTGTAGCATTAGGTACTACTTTTTGGCATGGTATATAATAGCAACCCAGACCCAGCAGAGTAGAAATTATGCCAGAATATACATGAAATGAGTTTGGCAGTTCTGTTTCTGACACTAGACACCACTCTCCTTTTCGTTGCCCTGAATATCCTGGGTAACATTAGAAGGAAAGGCCACTATGGTTAGGAAATTTTATTGTCATAGTATTTGCCATGTGGTAGAAATTAGGACATGATGACTATCTCCTGCTTACTTCAGAGATTATGTTTTAAACAGGCTTATACAAATTAGCCAAACAAAACTCTCATCCCACTGCAGCATTTTATAATCCCCTCCATTTCAGGCTCTTCCTGTAGATTTTCTTCTCAAAGCTGTTAGTCTCCTGCTGTGACTTTTTCCCAGAGGTGTTGATCCTTGAGGGTATCCTTTCTTCCCCGCACCTCCTGAGCCCTGTTCCAATACAGGCATTGAGCCACATGTGGTTGCTTTAGTCCTTCATGGGTACGGCATCATTAGAGCAGACACATCATTTGGGCAAAGAAGCCATTGAAATACTCGAATCAAGAAATTATTGGTTATTAATGGGTGGCCCTATTTAAAAGATAGAAAATGCAGGGTGACAGAAGGATGAATTCAGGCGCAAGTGGAGAAGGGCATGAGGTGGTTGTTAATTGGGGCAGTTGTGCTTGCCCCCTGCTGGTGAAAGAATTTATCTAATTTTGTTTGAAGCCAAGTAGCATCGACGATGATTAGCCTTGAGATTTATTTCTCTGTGTTTAAAGTGAGCTTTTATACGTCAGATGACATTTTCTCATTGACTTTTCACTGTGATTTGGAGATTTTTCTTCCCTAAAAATCTTACATCCAATAAGTAAAATAATAGTTAATAATAATAGTTCTTCACTATTATGGGGTAGGTTGTGTGTATTAATTATAGTATACAAGTAATTCCTATTGAGTAAACATACTAAAATAAAAAAGACATCAAATATATCTCAGTAAATTCTAGTTTCATAGTCAATTTCACATTGATTGAATTTAATTTCAATATTTAAACAGTGATGACTGTTCTTTGACTACCAATATCTAGGAAAATTACCTGTTTATATCTGGCATAAGAATGTTTTGAACCTTTCTTGTTTCCTAACAAATATTTTAAAGCCATAAAGCTCTGTTTGGCATTTTTGGGCATGTTACACAAATTTTGATGTGAAGTGTTTTTATTATTGAGTTGTAAATATTTTTATTATAATTTTCTTTTTAATCATGTTTAGTTTACCAGTATATGAATTATTTTGCAATATTGGTCTGAGAAGAGAATTTACATACTGTTTATCCAATGGAATTTGTTAAGACTTTATACCCTTCCTTCAAAAATATTTTCTGCCAATCTTTGATTATTTTAGTCTATTGTGAAAATAAAGCACTTGTTCGTGTGCTCAAGCTCATGAAGAAATCAGACTACGGAGTGAAATACAGTTGCTATCACCAAAGACATGTCCTCTTGACCAATTCTGTCCAGTTTTTATGAGAACTGATGTTTGTGCAGGACTCCTAAATATTTGCAAGAGTCCACTGCATTGTATTTAAAACAGCAGCAAAAACATTGCTTTTTAAAGCCCCCTTGTTTGGCCTGGACACTCAGGGTTCTTGTACTTTTCCACGTCTTCTTCCTTGTTCTCTCCATCCAGTGCTGTGACTTCAATTCTCTGTGTGTGACTCTCAGATCAATAAAACTATCCCAGGCTTCTCTTCCGAGTGCCAGGGTTGTATAACCAACTTTCCCCTAGATACTTTCACCCGGATGTTTTATCGACACCCCAAACCCAACATGCCTACAACTGGTCTTATCTCCCTCACCCAATATGCTCCTTGTTTTTTTATTCCCTATTTCAGTTTATGATTCTGCTGTAAACCCAGTTCTTAAGCTATGAACGTGAGGCTCATGTGAAATTTCTCTCTCACCCTTCACCTTTGCTCACTGAGTTCTAATGACTGTCATAACTGAGTATCTTTTGCAGCTTTTCTCCATATCATATCACTTCCCTGCTTAATCCCTGCAATACCTTCTCAGTGTCTGCAGAGTAAATTCATATGCCTTTGCATTAGATACACAGTTCTTTACCTTACTTCATGCACCTGCTGTTCTTCAACAAAATCCAATTACTTGTGGCTCTGAAAATGGCCACATGCTCTCCTGTTTCTATTCTTTGGATTTTGATATTTTCTCTACCAGAGGCTTGAAACTGGCAATAATTTCTTCTATTCCTGTTGCTGCACTCCCACGTGTCTTTCACTCCTGACACTGGCAACTTTGAACAAATTCCTTTGTTCTGGGCCTCAGAGCTCCTTGATTTGATACAACCACATTACAGCACAAACCACCTTGTCTTTGACTTATACTCTGGGCATCTTTGGGTTAGGGACTGCTTTTCTGCCTGTATAATTCAGCATCGGTGATGTGCCTTTGTACATAAGGAGAAGCTCAGCAAATGCTAGTTGGGTCAATAAAGTGGATTAGAGGTGCTTGTGGCTTGGAAGGGGAGAGGATGAGAATCCAAAACTGTGTGCAGGTTTTGTGAGAATGTGTTGGGTCTTCAGATTTTTTTTTTCTCGATTTCTAGAGGCAGTGACTCTCCTTATTCATGCTGTTTCTTGCAGCAGTGAGTCTGCTTCCTGATGACTCCTGGTTTGCCTGGCACTGCACTGTGTTCCTTAAGGCTTCCCAAGACCAAGACATGGTCTCCACTCTGACAAAATCTACAAGGGAAATGGGCACCTAAAACCAGGTTGTGAAACCAGTATATGATGGTGAAATGCACAGTTGCTGACTGCATACAGCTGTGAGAAGGGAGGAACAAATCAGGAGATGAGGGGGTTGGCAAGTACTTTGTGGGAATTAATCTGCGGATGCTGTGAGGAAGTCATTTTCGCTTCTAATCGGTGGTAGTTCATTTTCCAATGAGTGTCTTAGAGTCTGTTTGTAAATCCTTTGGCTCCATTTTTGTTCACTCACTGGAAAAGCCTTTTTACCTAGTGGTAATTTGTCTGTTTGAAGATGCCCTTAAAGGGTAACACCTAAGGGAAGAGACTGTGTGATCACTCAAAAGAAATAATGGGGAAAAATAATAGTGTCTCTGACTTTATTTCTCAGTTTTAAGTTAGTTCCATGGGATTTAAAATCTTTATTCCCAGCTAGGGGTGGTGGCTCACGCTTATAATCCCAACACTTTGAGAGGTCAAGGCAGGAGGATCACTTGAGCCCAGAAGTCCGAGACCAGCCTGGGCAACATAGGGAGATCCTATCTCTAAAATATGTATATATAAAATTTTTTGATATGTAAGTATAAATCTAGATATATAAGTATATAAAAGTATAAGGAAAAATATATATGCATTTTCATATATATGTATTTATTTATTCCAGAAGTTGTTGAGCATAGAATATTTTTTAAGTTTTATTATTTTAATACTAGTTAAAAATGCTAATTTGATTTTTGGTGAACTAAAGTTTCAGAAATGGTTGTAAGTATTTAATGTTTACGTACCTGATGATTTATTCTCCCTCAAATTCAGTGATTCTCTCAAGTAGGTAGGCTTGTTCCTGAATAGTAAAGGAAGAAGGAACTGTATACACTTGGAAAGTAGGGTGAGGTGTCTTCTCCTTTGATCAGCCTGTGTCAACATTCCCTTCTATCAATATTATTTTCACTTGAGGTTTCGGATTGCCACTGTTTGGCAGGAAGGAAGACAGAGCTCTCTTAATAGAATGTGATTTAATATGCTGAATGGCAATTTGTGCTGTGTCAGTCTGCTTGGGAAAAGGATTAGAGGCAGTGTAAATGATCTGCTGTATCTGGTTGTAAAAACATTTCAGGCATCTTTCAAAAATAACATGAAACCCCTGGTCTCCAGTTCCCCAAAGTTGTTTCTCATTGACAGGTTTCTCTTGGTAGGAGTGAGTCAGGGAATAAACCAGTCCCAGACTCTCCTTTGCTGCTTCTGCCATGTCATACCCTGCCTGGCTGTCGGGGCGTGCAGCCCGGGGAGGACTGAGGGCCTGAGTCTAGCCTCCTGCAGCCAGGGAGCTGCTGGCATCTGACTTCTGTGAAGGTGATCCTGTTCTGCTTCAGAACTGATGACAGTTTCCTACGTCTGGCTGAGCCCTGAGGGCCGCCGTCATGCCAGGTCAACATTCGGGTTTACTCTGGACTCTGTGCTGGGGTTCCATTTGAAACTCTCTTAATTTTGAGGGGAGTCATTGCTCATGATGACTGAGAGACACAGGGAGGGCCCTGGGAAAGCTGGAGGCCAGCCCCTCGCGGCCCTTTCGCAGAAAAGAACTGGATGGAGTTGAGCTGGCTGGGCACAGGGGATGACGTGGTCTTTGTTCCAAAGTGGACTGTATCCCAGAAAGAAAATAAATTGAAAGGAAATCATAGCAGTGGTCTACCAGTGGGTTTTGGTCCATTTGCCTGAAAATTGGCCCTTATTGGAGCCGAATTTCTCCAATTAGCTAAACGTTCTTGTGGTGAAGGGCTGTGGAAAAAGTGGCTTCACTGAAAGAGCAATCACAGAGTCTTCTAGACTTTGTAAGTAGAGAGACTCAGGACAGGGAGAACTGCCCTGCGGAGATACGGTTCATCTCTTGCTCTGCCATGCCCCCTACCCTCCCTGGGAAAGCACTTATGAAAGAAAGAGTTCAATAAACTCTTCCTTGGAGCTCCAGTGGCACAACTGGTTAGCACGCAGCACTTACACAGAAAACTCCCTTAATAGAGTCTTCTGCACAGGGTCCTCTAGGTGTCCCCCTCCCCAGGCCCCCATAAACAATTTCTTCTCCCAGCCATCACCACCATCTCCAACTCCTGCTGCTTTGGATTCAGTTGTTCTAGATCTCCATTTATAAGATTCTCTCACCTAACCCTTAGTTGTAAGCTGGGTCAGGAGTCAATAAGAATTATTTTGCACAATCAGTTTTCAAGATTAGAGTCTGGGGAGCTAGCTTAATCAGAGCCTGGAGTTTCTCTTGTGCTTCATTTTTAGGAGAATCAAAATCCATCTCAGATGTTTCTTGGGAGCAAGGTCCTTGCTGTTGCTGGCATTCATGCTTGCTCTGTTTCTAGGACCTGGGACTGGGGAAGCATGAAGCTTTAAGCAGCTAGAAACTGTTGGTGGCTGGGGTTATGGACCTCTCTGTGTGTCACATCTGCTTCCATAGCGGTTTAAAACCATCACCATCTTTACAGAACATTGCTGCCTCTGCAGGGTCACCTGGAGCAGTTAATATTGCGTGGGAACTGAGGATTAGGCCAAAGGGCCAAGCCTTGATGAATTCAGATCAGGTGCATTTTATGGTAGCTGAGAGTACCGTGAAAGCAAGAAGACTAGTAGAGGGAAATAGCTGCTCTTGTGAGCTCTCTTTTCTGTCCTCTGCATTTTCTACCCAAGCCCATAATGTGTACAAATAATATACTAAACATATTTAATAAAATGGCCCTCTGTGAATGCATACATTGTGTAACTCATTTAAAATTTTTTTTAGTTTCAGTTTAAATTCATCCTCTGCCGTTACCACAAAAGCCTAACTCTCTTGTAGCATCCCCCAATGTCCAAAGGGAAATGGAAGTTTGTCTGTGTGTGGGATTTTAATGTTGGGATATTAGAAATTCTAATCCTAGATACCAGCTCAGAGGACAAGGCCCTCTTAGAGTTGTTTAGCTTATTATGCATTAAGTGGCAACGAGAATGACTTAAAGAACCAGAAAGTAAGTGGTTGACTCCACCGGGCTGCTGTGCCGCTCTGAGCTACTCTTGATTTCGTTGGTTTATACTGGACTCCTTATAGATGAGGAGGTCACTGTGGCCACCACTGTGGTTTTTGTCTTCCGTTATCTGATTTTGACCATTGTGTTTTCTTGTAGGGAAAACATTCCTCACTGTATATTATCTATGGTTTAAGTATCTTTGACTAAAGAAAATGTAAAGACAGGATACCCAGATACTGTCAGGCTGAATTGTAAATGTACTTTAATAATTTGATTGATCAAGTAACGCCATACAATTATTAGTGGAGTTTTTTTCTTCTCTGAGTATTTGTTTGAAATTCAGTGCTGTGCTTTTTTTCCTCCTAGGTGACAATCCTAACCCTTCTAAGGAGGACACCCCTACTAGCAGTCTGGATTCACTTTCCTCCCCGTCTCCCGTGACTGCAGCTGTCCCTGGGCCTCCTGGACCAGACAAAAACCACCTTCTGGCAGATGGAGGCAGCTTTGGGGACTGGGCATCCACTGTGTAAGTAACCATGCTTCTGTTTGGGGCTGAAGGGAGGAAGCCATGACTGTTCATTTTGAAGTTTCTATGGCCAGTGACCAGTGGGTGCTGAAGCCATTAGATCTAGGGATGCTCTTCTCTTATTAGAGGGGCCACCAAAGGGAGAAGGGTCCTTAAAACAGAGCCTTTCTTGAATACTGTCTGTGTTTCTAGTATGGAAGGGGTAGATGGATGATAAGTCAAATCTGATCTAAGTTCAGTTCCTGGGCAGTTTTGGATTCTGCTAAGGAAATTTGTTACTGTCCCACCCAAGATGTTTCCCCACTAGTTATGCACCCTTCTAGAGATGTGAGAGTGCATGTGCTGATGGACAGACTCTTGAAACTGTCGATAGAAAGATATTTTACTTACATGAATTTCTGAGAGCGTGTTGCTAGCATTCTGCTCTGTTTTGCTCCATAGTGTCCTACAGAGTCGTGACTTGCTGGTTGACGTACTTGATTTTATCTTCTCAGTTTGGTTTAGTGCCAGGCATGTGCAGATTAGCTCAAGTATATTAGCACACATTATATTAACACAAATAAAGTACCTTGAACCTGTTTAACTCTGTGAGGTTTGTCTGGCTCTGTTGACCAGGGCTGTGGAGTAAAGGCAGGGTGGGGGTGACGTGGAGCCCAAAAGGACATCACGTTTCAAGCAAGTGCTCAGGGAAGAGAAAACTCCGCTAATAATTACAAGGCCATACTGGATTAGTCAGTGACATTTTATCTAAAAATACATGTATAATTCATCTGGAGAGGTTTTTTTTTGTTTGTTTGTTTGTTTTAAATGGAGTTTTGCTCTTGTTGCCCAGGGTGGAGGGTGCAGTGGCGCAATCTCAGTTCACTGCAACCTCCGCCTCCCAGGTTTAAGCAGTTCTTCTGCCTCAGCCCCCCGAGTAGCAGGGATTACAGGTGTGAGCTACCATGCTCGGCTAATTTTTGTATTTTTAGTAGAGATGGGGTTTCACTATGTTGGCCAGGCTAGTCTTGAACTCCTGACCTCAGGTTATCCACCGCCTCAGCCTTCCAAAGTGCTGGGATTACAGGCATGAGCCACTGTGCCTGGCCCATCCAGAGAGTCTCACAAATTTTTTTTAAAGCCAAAGTTGCTTAAATTATAGATAACGATGTCATCTGACCCTAGCTGGGCATTCTTGGGACTTTAAATGGACTGGAAAGTGTTCCTCAGATTACTTGCCTTTTTATAGTTACTGCTGGATTCATTTGAAATGATTATGCACTTATTAAGTATTAAGGGAGGCTGGGAAGCATTTGGTATGCCAAAATTTTGGGGTGACCTGAAGACTTCGAAAATCTGACTGAAACTCCAAGTATGGCAACACATTTTCCAGAAGAGGTTTTTCCTGCCAGTGTTTTCATCTGTGCATATTTTTTATGCTGAAGATTGTGGATTTAAATTCTGTGTTACTCAGGTATGCTTGCCACCTTTACTGTTCTTTTTCCACAATAAAAATTCTGTTTCACTGTAGTACTACAAGCAACAATAACAGTAGTTACCTAGGCACCCAGAATCTATAATCCTGGTTTCATTAGAGGTGGAATTTAGCCTGTGTGTGTGTTTTAGTGAAAACCAGATCCCTAATTCTGCCTTTCAGTAAGTGGACATCACAGGCAATGGAGTGCCGTTTAGGCAGTCATCTTTCTTCCATAGTGGTTTTGCAGAAAAGTGACGTTATGAGCCATGGTACGGCCAACACTCAATTCACAACACGTGCATGCCTAAAACAAGAAGAGCTTGATATTTTTGGTCATAAATCAAATGAGGAGTGAATTCCCCAGCTTCCTATTCATACGCATTTTAAAATGTCATGAAAAGCACTCCAACCTTGAGAGGCCGAAGATGGGGTTGGGGGAGTCGTTGAAGGAAGTCTGGAAAGGAGAATTTTTTTTTTTTTAATATAATGTAAACTTTCTCCTACTTCAGAAACTTGATTTTTTTTTTCTGTGCCATGGATGGAATTCATTATGTTTCTCTGAAGTATATACTAGAATGCTTCTTATGTATCTTTTAAAGGATGTACTGATGAGGGTGTATCAGTCCAGATTTGTCATTACGTTAGGAAGTGTGTATATTAGATGAGTGGCTCTTGGACTTGAGGACTCACCTGAACCCACTGTAGGTCTCCCTAAGACCCACACAGCTGGCCTCACCCCAGAGCTGAGGATGCAGTAGGTCTGAGAAGGGGCCTGAGAGCTTGCCTTTCTAAGGAGTTCCCCGGTGATGATGAATGAGCCTTGATGTCAAAGACCATCCCCTGCTGCCTGCCTGCTTCCAGGCCCATGCTGAGTATAAGCTGCTTCTCTGAGGAGTATAATTAGGATAAGTGATTTCTCCTCCTCTTTTGTTTAAAAAACACTCTTCTTCAGCTGCACAGTCGCTCATGCCTGTAATACCAGCACTTTGGGAGGCCAAGGCGGGTGGATCATGAGGTTAGGAGTTCAAGACCAGCCTGGCCAAGATGATGAAACCCCGTCTCTACTAAGAATACAAAAATTAGCTGGGTGTGGTGGCGGTTGCCTGTAATTCCAGCTGCTTGGGAGACTGAGACAGAGAATCGCTTGAACCCGGGAGGCGGAGGTTGCATTGAGCCGAGATTGTGCCACCGCACTCCAGCCTGGGCAATAGAGCGAGACTCCATCTCAAAAAAATAAAGGGTCATGTGTTGCTGTCCTTCCAATAGCCCATGTGTGCTTCCCATATGCTTTGGTTCTCTTTGCCTCAAATATCTGTCCTGCTTTTTTTGCTCAAGCCAATCCTGACCTAGCTTCACGGTCCAATTTAATCTTCACTTCCAGGAAGTCTTCCTCATGCTCCAATCTAGAGGGAACCTCTAAAGAGATTCCTTATCAGTATTTCTGCTGATAACTCATTATTTGCTGCTAAGAAATTCAAGATGCCTTTGAGTATTGGTTAATATTTGCCTTTTAGTATTATTTGATATTTATGTAGAATAAATGTTTCTACATATCGAATCTTTCCGTTATCCCAAGCTAGATCATAAAATTATTTTTTTAAGGGGGAGGTGGTGGGGAATACAGAGTCTCACTCTGTCACCCATGCTGGAGTACAGTGGCATGATACTGGCTTATTGCAACCTCCGATTCCTGGGTTCAAGTGATTCTTGTCCCTCAGCCTCCCAAGTAACTGGGATTACAGACGTGCACCACCACATCCGGCTAATTTTTGTGTTTTTAGTAGAGATAGGGTTTCACCATGTTGGTCAGGCTGGTCTGAAACTCCCGACCTCAAGTGATCTGCCCGCCTTGGCCTCCCAGAGTGTTGGGATTACAGGCGTGAGCCACCATGCCTGGCCATAAAATTCTTAATGATAGGAGTTCGATCTTATATTCTTTGAAATTTTTTGTGATACTGACATAATTATTAGTAAATTTTAATTGTGTATAAAAATGCTTCCTTTTGGAAATCTCGTTTCTTTCTGTATGTCATTGAATGTCTCTTAGACTACTACATTTGGTTTCTGATTGATCTTTCTTGTAAATAAAGATCACAAACTCTTCCTCTAGGAATTCCACAGAATTAATCTTGCCATTCGCTCCTTGCTGTGTTTTGTTTCCTTAGCATTTATAAGTTCGTATTGTATGTTCTCTTCTCGTCTTTTTCCGTCGTCTCTGCATACCAGCTGTACAGTATTAAATATGATAGGTTCTGAGTAAATGCTCATTAAGATCCTTTTTAGCCAAAGTTGCTGTGAGGCCATTAAAACTCTACTTAGGGCTTTTACTGTGATCTCAGGTTCTAAGGAATGGAGTCCAAATGTGTGTGGATCACATAGGGCCTCAGTAGATCTGTGGAACAAAAATGCCAAAATCTAGTCCACTGGAAAGCAAATTTGCAGAAGAAAACTTACAGCAGCCGTGGTTCTGACACAGGTGGCGTGTCAATGCAGCTGTTCCTCTGATAGGTAGAAAACAATGAGGCAGAATTGGATTCCTTGGGTTTCTGCTGATGTTTATGACTTGTGGGTATTATTCATTGCAGTCAGTCAATCTGTAGCTATTACTTACCTGAACACTTAGTAAGGTGATGGGTGACTTCATTGCCAGTGAAGAATTGCTAGCTCAGTCTCCTTGGAGGACATTACATCATAGGTCAAGGGATTTCAAATGTTCCAAAGTCATTTTTTCCCCGTAATAAAGTAGTTTTCTCTAAACAGGTTTTCTTCTATTGTAATTGATGGAACCAAGTCCTTGACAAGTAATCCTTTTAAGATTCTCTGCCACAAAAGAAAATCTCTTTTAGGAAATATCAGGCATTGCTATCTGCTTCCTCTACAGATTTCAATTGAAAAGGAACACCTCCTTTTCTGCCAGCACATTCTCAAATTCAAGATGGCATGGTCTCAGAATAGCTCTTTCTAGCTGGGGGTGCCGACACCCTGGGATGCATCTCACTCTGTGCCCTGGCAGGCCAGGAGGGCAGTAGATTCCTCTCTCTACCCGCTGAGAGGCTTGGCTTTGTTTGTCCTGAATGTTAAGATATCCCTAAAGCATCTATCCCAGCTAGTGCTTCAAGCTGTCGTTGTGCCACTGAGATGTGTGCTTACTCAGACTTGATGTCAGTTATTTAGAATCACTGGATAACACCTTCCTATTCCCATATACAGCCTTGTGCGTGTCATCATATACTTTGTGTGCACTCACTGGTAACCATTTTTATTCCTGTCAGTGAAATCACTTGTTTCCTCTAAATTGGGTGAATGAATAGGGGTTTCTCAGAGACAACTGCTTGGCATTTCAAATTACTTGACTGCTGGTTCCGTGATTGCTGTTTAGGAAGTCAATAAATTTTGCTGGGAGATATCAGAGTACCCCCTTAAATATGATTTGTGGCTTAGTATACCACAGTAAACCATGAATGATTTGCTTAAAGTTCAGAAAAATAATCATTTTAGATCAGTTTTAATAGATTTCTGTGAAGTCTGGCACCTACTGAGAAGTTAGAGGGTGGCAGTCACTGGCGAACTTTGTCTTCACCTCCTCCCTTCTTCTCTCTTTGTCTTTCCTTCTTCCATCTCCCTCCTTCAGAGAGGGCTTCCTCAATTCCGGCTCTCCTTGAGGACCAGGGCAGTCAGTTCACCCTAGAAGTTGGTATCTTAATCTGATTATTTCAAAAACAAATAGACTTATCTTTTAAAAGAGCTTTTTTTGCACGTTTGCTTTTTTTTGCTAACTTGACCAAAATGAACATATACTGCTTTTGTAATAAGGGGTGGGAAGCTATATAAATTTCAGGTCAAGAGAGGGTGATAAATAACGTAAAGGAATGAACTTCCTACTACAAAAACTTCCTGCATCTTTATTGGTTCGTAGGGGGATGATTTCCTAATTTAGCAACTTTACTCTGTTTACCCGCATGTGGGCCCTGGTTATAGAATGCGGTGGGTTACACTGAGGTCTCTAGTAGAGCTGGTACCTGGAAAGATGTGCTGTCTGTTGTGGGTGCTGTGAAGAATGAATCGGAGGCCAGTACCTGTTCCCGTACCTAAGTGAACAGCAGGGTCTAAGGTAGCCCAAATCTAAGGAAGAACAGAAGCCAAATGAACAGGCAGGGCGTGCTCTCTTGCTGTGAGCCCACAGCAGCCTGTTAAATTCTGGGCTGAGGTTAGCTCCTTCCCCTACCTCTTGGGGGTCTGGGGACTTAAGGGAGTAGAACCTTTTGCTTTAGCAGAGGCTGGTGGTTGAGGCTGCAGAAAAAGTATGATTAGATAGTTACCCTCTTGCATTTCCAGGCTCAGAGGCCATAGAGCATTTAGTATTATGGGGCACCAGACTTCGTTTTAGCTGTGTTGTAAATGACATTTCATCGTAATGCTTGCATCCACCCAGTGGGGTAGATACATCTTCATTTTTAAAGATTGGAAGGCACAAAGATTGTAGGGAAATTGGCCCAAGCCACATAAGCAGTAAAGGACAGGAGAGTTTGACCCCTGATATGTCTGGCCCAGTGACTTGTTTTACTGTAGAAATTGAAATTGTGTAGTTGCCTGTGGGGACATTGTTTGAATTGTGGGTATTCTCCACCCCGCCCCGATTCTGAAACCTGCTGAGACAGCCATGGCTGTCAACTGGCCAGTGCCCTTGGTTTGAAGAGGGAGCACTGACCTTACATTACTTCATGTGGCTGTGGTGTATAATTATCTATGGGAATAAACACTTGAATCCGGTTGCTGCAAATTCATCATCTAGCGCCTTGGCTGAGACTCGGGGAGGAGGGCATTCTCCTCCACAGCAGAGCTTGAGAGACTTGGAAATTTGATCTGTGCAACCAGGCAGCATCCATAATCTTCCTTTCAGTAATATGATATTCAGTTGTCTCTCTTCAGCTTCAGAAAAGCTCTGGAAGTGAGTCTCAGGGCCTGTATACTTGGCCATCTACCATCAATGTCTGTTCACTTTCAGTTTGGGGGTACAGCTTTTGTCTTGTGTGTTTCCTTGAATTTCTTCTCTCCAACTTTGTATAGAAATTATGCCATGCCAACTGCGTGGCTTCCTTACATGCTCCGATACACATCCATTGTGGCTTGCTGGGGTATTTTTGGGATCTGCGTTGTGTACTTGGCACTTGCATGTGGCCTGATTCGTGTCTTCCTTTGCTGTGCTGTAGCTGCAGGTGCTGAAATTTGGAGGTTTTATTTTTAAGTCAGCATGTTGATAGTCCATGTAACTTTAAAGCCCTACCATGAAAAGATGACTTTCCAAAATAAAAACACATGCCTGAATTTTGTAGTAGCTTTCCCACTACTTAAGACTTAAAAAACAATTAAGTCTTGGATCAGTCATTTTTGGGTTTTAGTTTAACTGGTTTTTGTTGTTAAAGATTTTCTTACTTGATGCCATTGCTGTAATTTATTATTTGCTATTCATGAATTGGCTTCTGTCTCAATATCTAAATAAGGTAAAGACCTCACGGGCACTCTCTGTAAGTTCGAGACCCTTTACATTGGTAGAGCACTGATTTCAAACAGGCCTGGCTTTGCATCCGCGTTCTGTTTCTTACAGCCTCGAAGACCTTATATAAGTTATTTAAGCAAACCAAGGCTTAGCAAGATTATCTGTAAAAAGGGGAATAATAATATCCGCCCCTCTGGGTCGGGGTGAGGTTTCCAGATACCACATGTAATAAAACCCAGTCACTGCTCCCCTGAGAGCTCAAGGCAGCCACCTGCTGGGATTTTCCTTCCCTCTGAGAACGTAATTTAATATTCTTAGTTTAACTTGACCCCAACTTCCTGGTTCATCAGTTACATAATCTCCTCACTAAATAGCTCAGAGAGAGAACCTTTCTAGCCTTGGAGAAGCTCTAGATGTTGACCTGAAGTTGTGTTTTGAGCAGTTACTGTATTTATTCCCGGAGGACTCAGCTGGGGCTCCTTTCCTAGCCTCTCGGGGATCTGCTTTGTCAGAGCCTCTGAGAATAGATCCTTGGCTGTCACATGCTCAAGGCATGGGGAACCTACTGGGACCCAGCCACATTTATAGCTTATTCTGAGCTTTATACCCAGGCAGCTCACCCATTACAGCAAGTAACCCATCAATCTGTTCTGTAAATAATTGGAGGATTTTTCTGAGCAGAGTATCTGCGTCCCTTTGGAGCTGTGCTTGGCCCTGTTGAAGATGTTCAGCCCTCACACTGGGTGGCAGCTGGTCGAGACATTCCTGTCATTGACCCTGCAGGACTGTAACGTTTAGACGTTGAATGTCCCCTGATTTTCTGAAATGCAGTTACAGTTCCTTTTCTGTTCAGCTAGCAAGCTAAAGTTCAGTCCTCTTACCTGATTCCACACTGATCGTCTGGAAGGAAGATAGGATTAGAAGAGAGCTCTTTGAGTGGAAGATTGGTCAGAGATATAATTCTGTGCCTGCTCCCTTATAGCAAAACCAAGAACTTCTGCTATAAGAGAGTGGACTTTGGGAGTGAACTTTGATGGTGATGTCCTTTCTTGTTAAAGGAGGAAATCCACATAGGAGCCTCAGCATCGCACAGGTTGAGGACTGAGTGTTAAACATGGCAGACCCTCCTTCACGGGGCTCAAGGGATTTCCTACAGTGCCCTTTCTCCTCTCCCTGATCGCATACCTCCTGCATAAGATATTTGTTCTCTGCTGGGCGCAGTGGCTCACGCCTGTAATCCCAGCACTTTGGGAGGCTGAGGCAGGTGGATCACTTGAGGTCAAAAGTTCGAGACCAGCCTGGCCAACATGTTGAAACCCTGTCTCTACTGAAAATACAAAAATTAGCCGGGCATGGTGGTGCGTGTCTGTAATCCCAGCTACTCGGGAGGCTGAGTCACGAGAATTGCTTGTACCTGGGAGGCAGAGTTGGCAAGGAGCTCAGATGGCACCACTGCACTCTGGCCTGATCGACAGAGCAAGACTGTCACAAAAAAACAACCACAAAAAAACAAAAAAAAAAACTTGTTCTCAAGGGTGAACAAGTTACTGCTTTTACGTGCTGGCTTCGTGTATTGGCTGGCTCCCTCCTGCTTGAAAGGTGATCTTGTACAGTTCAAGAGGGCTTCTGCTTGAAGAAAACGCTGGGTATGTGCAGGTCAGCCCCAGACATGAATAAGGGAGCCCCAAACTGCAAAACCAGTGAAGACGGAGGGGATTCTCCATCCGAATTGCCATCTCTCCCCTAACCCCCACACCCCTCCCAGGCTTCTTACCTGGTCCGTCTAATCCAGGGATGAGCAAACTGTGGCCCACTGCTACCTGTCTTTATAAAATTTTATTGGAACACAGCTACACTTAGTTGTTTCTATTTTATCTGCGGCTGCTTTTTGATTGACAGTGATGGCAGAATTGAGTAGTTGTGGAAGGCCTGCCAAGCTTGAAGTATTTACTCTCTGGCCCTTTACAGAAGAAGTTTGCTGATCTCAAGCTAATCAGTCATTGAAACCAATCTGTTTGGAAGAGCCCACCTTTCTTCAAACCTGGATTCAGGAAGTGCAGTCAACCACTGCGGTGGTAGATGGAGAGTGCGGGTGATTTTAACTGTAAGCTTCACACATCTCTTCTTGTCATTAAAGCAGCCAGACATTTTCCTTATGGGTTTTGGATGCCCTCAGGTGTTTGTTTATAATTTCAAAAGGTCTTTAGTATTTGAGCAACTGAAAAATCTATGTGGGGTTGTTCTTTTTGTAATGTATCGTTTAAATAAATTTTTATTTTCGAATAGTTTGTTTGCAGAAAAGTTACAAAGATACTACAGGGTTTCCAGAGACCCTCCACTGCCCCACCCCACCCTTAGCATCTTACAGAACTGTGGTATCTTTGTTAAAAAACAATAAAATTAGTGTTGATACAGTACTGTTAACTAAACGTATGGACTTCACCAGTCTTTCCAATAATGTTCTTTCTCTGTTCCCAGCTCAAATCCAGGATGCCATGTTTCTTTTAGCAACTTTATTTTTAAATGATGACATCTTAATATATTCAAACTTTTTTCCCTTTGCATACTTGATGTGCTATGTTTTGGTTAATTAAGTGGTTAGTGATGATACACCCCTAGAAATCAGAGGTAAGGTCTTACCCAGAAATATGAAATAGTAATCAGGGCTTCGTTTATTGACTGCTTACTATGCTTCCTTGCTTTATGCCTATCATCTCATTTAAACCCCACAGTGCCCCAGCCTATGAATCATGACTCCCTCCATGTTAGCTGAGGGAGTTGAAGTTGCTCAGCCAAGTTTCAGTGTGGATGACACTGAGTGCAGGCTAACGATGGTAACTGTGGGCTAGCCTCTAGGGGGCACTCTTAAGTCATTCACTTCCTCCTCAGCATAGCCTCTAGCTATTGACAAAAAAAGGAACAAGACTAGGGCAGGAAGAAACTGCACACTGGCACTCAGCCAGCAATGGCAGTGCCGGCTTTGGCACCCAGGTCTCTCTGTAGAGTGGCAGAGTCTTATGCACTTGTTATTTGCATGCGTACAATCCTTCAGTGGCCCTTCTTTGCCTTTAGCTTATGATCATGCCTCCTGAACATCCTGGTACTCACATCTCTCACTGTTCTTTCCATATTCTGTTCCAGTCACTCAGAAGGACCTGAGGGTCAGAGCTCTGTGCTGTCTTGTCAAAACAGGGTTTACTAGAAACATGACTTTGAGTTAGATGCTTTCATCTTTCTGAGATGGTCTTCTCATATGTCATGTGGAGTAATAGGTTGGTTGGGAGTAAGTGAACTAGTGCCTGTGTGTTGCATCTAGCACAGGGCTAGATTGCACAGTTGTGCCTTGCATGAGCCTGGGTGTGGGGAGGTGATGACAGTGTTGACTATGGCAGCATCAGCTTCAGCATTAGCTCCGCACAGAAGCTGCCTCCTCCAGGAAGCCTTCGTGGCTATCCCCATGGTTATTGGGTGCTCCCTCCACTCTTCCTCTGAGGGAACCTGGGCAGATCTCTACATGGCACTCAGTGCCTGTATTATGGTTATTAATTGGGCATTCTCCACTCACTTGGCTGGAGAGCAGGTGGTGTCACAGTCACCTGGGTGTCCCCAGGGCCTGACAGGAAGTCCTCAGACCATAAATGATGAGCCAGTGGGTCTGCTCTGAACCTTCCTGATGGGCAGCAAAGGCCGCCTCCCCCAATCCCATGGGTTTTGGCAACTTGCATGCCACAGGCCTTTGTTCCTCTGCGCTGCTGCGGCCCCTCGGTGTGCTCGTGTGGAGCCAAACGGTGTGCTTGCGTGTGGAGTTCTCCCTCTCCTGGCACTTAAGGAATAACTGGCATTTATTTGAACAGAGATTTTCCCATCATATACAGATCTACAATATTTCCTTCTGTCTTTATTAACATTTTCAAACACTCTTGCCCAGGACAGCTGTTCTAGACTTATGCTGTATGTTTCCCAGACTGGCATGAAAGATCATTTCACTAATGTGTTAGCTTCTGCTCAGAGACCTGGCAAAGGAGAGTTTAGAATCTTTCATAGCAGTGCAAACTTTGGATTTGATCTCGTATTGTATAAGTATAGTGAAATATCTTGGTATTTGGGGGATTTAGTCACTTCAAATAAGCATTCATTTCTTTTCTTAATGCGTATTCTCCTTGCTGTACCCTTTTGAATTCAGATCGCACTCTGAGCTTATACAGCCTGGAATGGGGCACTTGTATCTCTAGCGCTGCCCAAAGCCTGACCCATCTGTGTTACGCAAGAAATGTTTGTTAGATGCAGGACTTCTCTGGTGACCAGTGCAGCTGGTGTCGAGTTTTAACAGTTAAGGCCCTGCTCCCTTCCCCCTTTCTGAAATGTTTGTGATCTGCCGCTGCCAGAACTTTTTTAATATGCGTGGAGCGTAGAGTCTGGTACTGGAGGAGATTGGATCACAGTTTGAATCAGAAGCAGCATGGACTGCTGATCTGTTCCGTTTTCTAAAAATATGCTTTGTAAAGTATCAACACTGTTATAATTTCATGTTTTGGGGTTTGGCCCCCGCTGCTGTACCTGAAAGCTACAAGGTCTTTCCCTGAAATTCAGGCCTGTGTTTCCAAGCAAGAGTGTTGACTGTTTTAAAGAAGAGAGCTTCCTCATCCTTGACACAAATGCATATTCTTCCCTGCTTACTCTCTTCCCCAGCTCTTCCACCCACCCCGCCTAAACACAAGAAACGCCTCTGTGGCTTCAGGAACAGTCAGGTAGACTTTCAATCTACGTATTTTCAGGAATGAATGTGTTTCTAAGTTAGCAATTTGAAATCTTCATGTGCTTTTAGTGAAACACTCTTGTTTCTATTTGTCCTCTTTCTTGGAGAAGGAAGGAGGGTGACGTTGGCTCTTCCGTACTGAAAATGGAGAGGAACTCCTGTTTTAGGAGAAGCCCTTTGCAGCGTAGTGTGTTAAGCTGGGATAGCAAACAGATATTAGTAGTTTTCTATATTTCTGTCTTGGTAAATGTGGTTTCTGAGCTTTTTAGGAACAGTTGACTTTCTCCATTTTTGCAAACTGCAACTTGACTTTCAAGAAACTTGTGGCATTTAGGTACTTTTTGTACTTGGTCAGTAGCTTGGCATGAAACAGAATTGGTGGTTTGTGCTTACGCCATTCGTTCTAATCAAAAATCTGTAGTTTTAAGGGACAAGAAGAAAAAGGCAATAAATAGATTTTAACATGTTTAAATTTGGAAAATGGTAGGAAAAGACTCTTAAAATATTTCATTATGTTCTAGTACATAATGAGCTTTTCATTATTATTTCACTAATCACCTTTGATCTTCCCAAAGACATTCTCAGCTGTGGCTCTTCCCTGAACCACAGAGTACACAAAAATGATCTGGTGACTGTTTTGGTTCTCCCAAGGATGCTACTGTCAAGAACTGTGAAGGGTCTGAAATTTTACCCTGCTTGCAAGCTACCAAATTAGCCCACCATTGTTTCTGGGATGCTGGCAGAAGGCGTGGGACCCGCAGTAAGAGCCAACAGCCTCTACCAATCACAGCAGTGACAGTATCAGTGCCTTCTTGTGCCAGTTCCCTGAGTCCCAGTCCTAACAAGGTGATGCAGCTTGGCCCAGGTCACACCTGCATGCTACGGGAGAGAAACCTGGAGCTTAGAAAACCCAGATCTTTTATGATGGTAAAGCCCTCTCTTACAGAGAGACAGAGACAGAGAGAGAGAGACAGAGAGATACAGATACACACCTTAGGGCTCAGTTCTTTCCTGGAGCCCAGGTTGAGGAAAAGCTGTTCGTTTAGCTGTTTGCTATGGGCTTCCATTCCAAATGCCTCGTGTTCCTTCAAACTGTTTTAAACAAAAGAATAGAAAGGAGAGTATCAGAAATTCTTTTAAAACTAATACTGTCCTCTACTGCTTTTTGAGAAAATGTATTACATTTTACATAATTAAATATTTTTTTTTAAATTTTGATTATTCTTATTAAAAAGTTACTTAAAGTTTGGAAGGTAGGATTTGTTTAAATAATTAAGCTAATGTTTCCTTTTTTTTTTTTTTTTTTTTTTGACTTCCAAAAAAATATGGACAGCACATCTATGAAACATGCCATTGTCGTCTGACCGCTACTGGCTTGAGATGTGAACTCATTACGTGATTTAATGATATTTACTCACTTCTTGCCTCATCCCTGATTCTTCCCAGTCAACAAGCCTCTGAAAAATTTCCTGTATCCCAGAAGCTACTCTGTTGCCTCCCAAACCTTGTTTGGTGGCACAGGTCTCTTGTTTCACAGGCTTCCAGTTGTCCACACATGTCATTGCCTCATCTCCGTAGAGACTGTCTGCAGCCTTGCACATTGCTCCGTCCTGTGAAGATTCCAGCTCACAGTGTGTCTGCCCATGTGGGGTTCTGAAATCAAAGGAGAGTTACTTAGTAACTCTCTGAGATACATCGAGGAGCTCACAGAAACTTAAGTCTACACGAGAAGTCTGGGAGGTCATCTTGGTGAACCGGTTAGTGCTAGATTACATAGCGCATATATGTGTTTAACAGCAGCAGAAAGATCACAAAAAACAAACACAAAAAACAGTGTGGAGAACTGGAACCTGGACAAGGATTGTTGATTCAGCATGTTTGTTTTGGGATGAGATGGAGAAAGCCAGGTTGCGGGACAGGCAGGCCTTTCTGTTTTGTATCTGCGATTACAGTGGTTCTTTCACTTTCTTAAAACGGAGGGGTATTTTCTCTTTACACACGTGCATGTGCGTGCGTGTGCACACACTCTCTAAAACTCAGAGGTTTTTTTTTTTAAAGGAAAGATGTGAGGATTAAGTAGACAATAGCTATAAAATGTGTGCTCTTTATTTTTCAAGGGCCATGTAAATATAGTAACATAGTTACTTTATCTTCCTCCTGCAACTGTCCTCCCTCTAGGCAGATGGATGACTCTGAAGGGTTGATGGAGGGTGTGGCAAAACATCTCATCTTCCTCCAGCATTGCCCTCCAAGCGCCTTGAATAATTGCTGGGAGGTAACTTGGCAATTGTCTGGCTAACTGAGGTCTTAAATTCCTGGCCAGGGCTCCACTCACACCTGCCTCTCCTTTCTCTTCCTGATTAGTAGGACAACATGAAAGGTTCCTTTTCTGCTAAAAAACGGAGTGACTTTTGTGACTGGTGATACAGATCACTTTAAGATTTATCTTGCCTTGGGATAAAATAGGTTTTATGACTCCAAAATGAATGGCTGGATAGGGGAATTGTAAATAAGCTCTTCAATGAATAATGTTTTTTAAAAATAATCCTCTTTTTTTCTGACCAAAGGATAGGAAAGCTTCTGTGTATTAAATACCTACTAAGTCAAATATGTACCAGATTTGTAAAATCCAGTTTTGTGGGCCAGGCATGGTGGCTCACACTTGTAACCCCAGCACTTTGGGAGGCCGAGGTGGGTGGATCACAAGGTCAGGATATCGATACCATCCTGGCCAACATGGTGAAACCCCGTCTCTACCAAAATACAAAAAGTTAGCCTGGCATGGTGGCATGCACCTGTAGTCCCAGCTACTTGGGAGGCCGAGGCAGGGGAATCGCTTGAACCCGGGACGGGGAGGTTGCAGTGAGCCAAGATTGTGCCACTGCATTCCAGTCTGGTGACAGAGAAAGACTTCATCTCAGAATAAATAAATAATCCAGTTTTGGTTTTAGAACTTTCTAATTTGGTTGCTCAGATGTTGGCCGATAGCTCCATGTCCCTGCCACTCTGCCCGGCTTCGTGAGATCTGGAAAAAGAGTTAAAGATCTTCCTGCAGAGGCAAGAGAAATACTTGAAGTTATCAGAGAACAACGAGTGTCAACTTGTCCTTTCATTTTTTGGTGTTGCAGGCGTTCAGGGAAGGTCTAAGAGTTAGGCCACAGGAGGAGTTTTGGGGGAGGTGGAAATGGAGCTGAGCCAAGGAGAAGGGCAAGATTAGAGCAAGCAGAGGAGGGCGGGGGGAGCTTGAGAGGAGAGGCAAAGCCTGAGGCAGAGGTGGGAGCACCAGGAAGCAGAGCTGTGGCAGACAGGGGAGGCTGCAGGGGCGGGCTGCCCCGGGTAGGCAGGCAGGTGGAGAAGCATTGGATATAGGAGACAGGTGGGTGAACTTGGCCCTAGGTTGCTGCGTGTCGCCGTGTTGGAGGATCGCACATCGGGGGCTGGCCAGGAGGCCACGCTGGTACTGAAGGACACGGTGTCAGTTGTCAGGCCATGCCGAGGGATGCGGAAGTCCTGGGAAACCTCTCATGGAAACTGGTGTACTGGTTTAGCAACTAGGGGGAATCTGAGGTGAAGAGCACCTGGGTGCAGCAGTCAGGGAACACGTGTGTGTTCAAAATGTCACTGAATGAAATGAGATGCTTCTCAAGGGAACTTCATATATCATAGTCACAAGCCTCCAGTTCTGAGATAACTGAAGACTAATTCAGATCAACACACATCAACGACTGCAACTCTCCCTCTGTGCTTAGAGGCCATTCCAGGAGTCTGCTCACTGATCTCTTTACATTAATTAAAAAACAAATGGAAATATTAAGAAATGCTCTGGTCACCAGAGGTTTTTGCTGTTCATTGGTTTCTCCTTTGAACTCTAGTCTTTGGCCCTCTCTAGAGGAAGCCTGAATCCCAGTGGCATTTTTTTTCTGAACTGCCGTATGTATAGGAGCAGGTGAAAGATCTTTAAATATTTAGCTGATCTTTTGCAGCTTCTGGTCATGTGCTAGATTCCCGTGATTTTCCTTATAATTAGAAAAAATGAGTACTTCGAATGTCCCGCTATTCATTTGAGCAATTAGATTCTGGTTTTCTAATTAGGGAACTCATAGGGTGCTAGGTTGGACAGATTGGAGAACCTGGAGAAGGACAGGAAGACAGCTCGAGTGTGGGGTTGTGGCTGGTTTTTGGGTTGTTGGTATCCGTCGTTTAGGCTGCAGGCCTGGGAGGATGCAGAGAGGACTCTGTCCCTACTGGTCAGGAGTGATAGGGGAATTAGCGACCTAGTCATCTGGGATTGGGATGTAGTGCATGTGGTGTTCTGTGGCCTTTCTACTATTAATCCTGTCCTTCAAACTCCTACCCTTAGCCCAGGCCAGACCCGGTCATCTATGGTTCAGTGGCTTAACCCACAGTCTCCAAGCACAGCAAGTTCCAACCCAGCTGTGACACCTCCTTCACCTGAGTCGTCCCTTTTCCCCCTTTCTCCTCCTGCTACTGTAGCAGACCAGCCACCTGAAAGGTACGTGGTTTGGAGTGGAATGTGGAATATGGTGGTAGCACACAGAGGGTACTTGAGGAAGCTGAGCAGGTTCTTGTGTTCTCTGCTGGCAAGGGCTTGCTGAGATGCCCCCGGCATCCTGCACTTGATAGACAGCACTTACCACCTTGTATCAGGGCTGTGCCTCACTCAGTTCAGTAGTGAGGATGTTCTTTTGAGAGTTTGCCTTACATGAGACCTACTTGAACCTACTCCCTCTTTGTGGAGCTGGTTGTGCATTTATGAAGAAGTTCTCATTTTGGAAGAACTTCTTGTTCATGGGTATGAAGCACATTCTTTGTTTTAAAGGTAGGCAAACTGGCACTGGAAACGTTCGCTTCCATGGCATTCAGTGGCCAGGTCCATAGAGGACAGAGCTGCTGGCGTCCAGCAGGCTCTTCCACCTGGTAGTGGCTCAGGTGCTTCTTCCTGTCAGTGGCTTCCCCCACGCCAGTGAGGCGAGGCATTTGCTTTGGCTTGATTGGACTGGCTAAAAGCATGGTTTCCATCCTTCTCCAATGTGTCCTTTTCATGCAAGGACACAGAGGTTGCTTTGGCAAATGGTGAGAAGCTGGGCCTGGTGTGCCTTTCTTGGGGTGGAGGGAAGCTCTAAATACAGAAGACTCGGGCAAGAGCAACAGGCCCCTTCCGGAGTGGTGCCGGGAGCAGTCGCTGCCTGGGATGGATCTGGGCTTGTGGTTTCCCATCTGTTGAGTGTGGATGTGCTGCCTCCCTTCGCCGGCTGGCCAGGTGTCTCCAGTTGTGTGTGCTTTTCCTAATAGACCAATCAAAGTGCTTGGAAATAAACATGTGCTGTGGTTGCAACAGTGCTGAACAGAGGAAAGGGCATCCCACCGGGTAGGCAGGAGAATTAGGTGAAGTGGTTCAGTGACAGTTCCTCAAAGAGGCTCCCCGAGGAAAGGCTTGAATTTGAAACCCATCATTTACTTGAAAATCAAGTGCTGTGCTTAGCCTGATGTTCACTTCTACCACATTAATTTCTTTTTTTGGGAGGAGTTGCCCCACTGGTGACATCAATGAGATTTGGAAGGGGGGTTGGGGGTGAGGTTTTTGTCTGTTTTTCACATTTTCATCAGTGTCTTCTGTGTTCTCTTTCTTTGCAGCGTCAGCAGTCGGAAGGCTCGAGCTGTGTATCCGTGTGAAGCAGAACACAGCTCGGAATTATCTTTTGAAATAGGAGCAATTTTTGAGGATGGTAAGTGTTAGTGGGAGCTTTGTGGTCGGACACGTCCTCTCACTCCAGAACGTCTGCAGCACGGAGTGAGCAGTCAGCGATGGTGCTGTATGCGGGAGGGCGAGTCTTCTCCTTGATATCTTGGACTGCATTGAGCTACCGTGTTGGGCTCCCAGGCCGGGACCTGTCGTTGATGACTGGAATGCCGCTATGCTTTCCTCTTGTTATTCTCAGACCCATCTCATCTTGTGGGTCTTCATTCAGGTCTTCTCTCTCCTGACGGGAAGAGGCTGGTGTCACTTGGACTTAAGAAGTATTTCTGATTTGCACGCTTTATTTTCTTTGTTATTCCAGAGTTCCTAACCAAGGTCATTTAAACACTTCAGGTTTACCAACCCTGAGTCATCAGAGAATACTACTGTGCCTAAAAAATTTTGATTTCTATTTCCCTTACCATTTTCTTGCTTTACATTTTTGCTGGTTTGAACAGTGTGTGAGTCTCCAGATACGGGTATTAACTTTGCATATTGAAACAAGGATGTAGCTTTTGAGTATTTAATATTCATACACAAGCAGTTAGGAGCTACGCCTGCTTGAATATTTCAAAAAGTTCTCTTAGGGCTCAGTGTCTTTTCTCTCCTGCTCTTGTTTCTTCCCTCCCCAGTCCTGCTCATCATGAAGTGCGTTGGTTGCTGTGGAAACCGTGATGTTGTGTGTGGGCGGAGCTCCTCAGAAGAGTTCCGGGGAAGCAGTAGGAACCTTAGATGCTTGGAATGGAATGGCTGATTATCCAGAATGTTTGGGATATGTGGAATATATCAACACGAGGCACAGTGGTGTACTGTCAGTAACGCAGCATTTGCTGACGATTGTTTTTTAGAAAGCAAGTTGCCTCATTTAGAATAGATTTCTATATGCGCGTGATATGTACTCTTCAGAGACAGAGACTCCTGGTCGTGTCAGAAAACAAACAACAACAACAAAACCCCACATGGAACAGAATTAGACTTTGTGGAGAAATTTTGTTCTTGGAGTAGAAGCAAGATCATTCCTCTGTCACCATAACATACGTGCAGTTTTGCCAAGAGAATGTGGAACATAGCTGCCGTGTCTCATGTCGGCACACCATATGACTGACAGGGGAGGCTGAGATGGTAGTATTGAAACACACTCGCTTGAGAAATGTGGTGAATTTTTATTTTGTGTGATTAGATTTGTTTAGAAACCTCTGAACTCCCTCCCTGCAGTATGGTTTGTGAAATAGTTACCTTGGTAGAAGGTGTATCTATTAGGATATCGTAGGCTGCAAGTAACAAAAATTGATGGAACTGGTTGAATCAATCATGAAGATGGATTAAAGTCAGGCGTAGTGGTGCACACCTGTCGTCCCAGCTACTGCAGAGGCTGAGGCAGGAGGATCACTTGCGGCCAGGAGTTCCAGGCCAGCCTGGATAGCATAGACCCCCATCTCAAAAAAAAAAGGATTAGTTTACACAATAGTAAGTTTGGAGGTAGGGAGCTTTAATTTATATTCATATGCTCAAAGATGTTATCAAAGACCAAATTGTTTCCATCTCTCTATGGAACTGTTCTCAGTTTGTGGACCTGGTCCTCTGGCTGGTTTCCCTGGCGGGAGCGAGATGGCTACCACAGTTCCGGGGGCATTGGCTGGGCGTGGTGGCTCATGCCTGTAATCCCAGCACTTTGGGAAGCGGAGGCAGGTGGATCACCTGAAGTCAGGAGTTGGAGACCAGCCTGACCAACATGGCGAAACCTTGTCTCTACTAAAAATACAAAAAAATAGCCAGGTATGGTGGCACATGCTTGTAATCCCAGCTACTCAGGAGGCTGAGGCAGGAGAATGGCTTGAACCCAGGAGGCAGAGGTTACAGTGAGCCAAGATCGCGCCATTGCACTCCAGCCTGGGTGACAAGAGCGAAACTCTGTCTTAGAAACAAAACAAAACACAGTTCCAGGTATCATGGCCACACTCTGGTGGAAGGAGGTGTCTCATCCTTGTGTTCCTTTAAGAATGAGAAAACTTTTCCAGGATTTCCTTCCTAGTTTCCCAGTCCTCACATCCCAGTATGCACAACTGAGTCACATGCTTAACCGAAACCAATCATTGGCAAGGATTCGGACCAATCAGAATCACACAGGGTATAAGACACCTACCCTGGGCACACAGCCATGTGAATGAGGGTCAGTGCCTAAAGCAAATGCAGATCTGCCAGTTTAGATTAAAGGAGACAGGCTGGTTGGCATCTGACCCAGGAGACTTACATTCTCCAGTTCTGAAGTCCCAAGATGACCCGGAGTCTTCCTAAAAAGAAAGCGTGCATGTACGCACGTGCATGTACATGGTCATACATTTGTACATATATATGCATATGTGCACACAAATCCCAGTGTCTCCCTGTGTTTTTGGAGGAGGAGAGCCATGATTGCCAGCAACATGGATTCTGAACTCTGCAGTTATTTTGCCTGGGCTCACACCGTGGCTTTCCTGTCTTCTGTGTGACCAGGACAGGCTCCTTCAGGACTCTGTGCAGCCACTCTTCATCCTCAGCAGCAGGGATGGCTGCAACATTGATGTTGTATCAAGGTAGCATTGGGGCTACTGGAAAAAGAGGGTTCTGAGCACTACAGACTTACGTGGGAGAGGTTGCTGACTACGATGCCACACTGGGTACATCATCGTGTGTCACAGACGAGGCTATGTTTTGAGCCAGGTCGTGTCTCCCTCAGGTTCTGTGCTCTGCAGTGCTGGTATCCAGCTCTGTCAGGACTTTGCTGGCTGGGGCACCCCAGGTGTCTCAGGGGCTCCTTAGTCTGTTCCTCCTCTAAGGCTGGCTACTTGGAAAATACCTGTTGATGTGTTGAGACCCTCTCCCTCCCCAGGGATGTGAGCATCGCATTGAATGTGAGCTACTTGTCTTGCAGGTACCCCCCTGGTTCTTTTGTAACAGGACAGATAACATAGTGGAAGGCATTCAGAATCAACAGCATTCAGCTTGTGGCTTAATAAGGATAGTTCTCAAAGGGTACAGTAAGTTTAAAGCCCTTAAGCAGGGTTTATTTGTATGTGTGTTTGCACCTTCATCTTCTGTGCATAATCTCTTAGCTAGTTGAAAGCAGGTACTTGCCCAGAATCTAGGGAAGCCCTTCCTTGAATGGCTATGGGGTCTTCCTGTCTGACAACTGACATGGAAAAGACAGACTGGCAGGTCATGTGACCTGTGGAGCAGTGCTCCAAGTGGCCACTCTATATAGCTCAGCCCACAGGAGTGCTGCCAGGAACGCTTCCTTTCTGCAGACCAGCAATACTTAGTGTCCCTGGAATGCCCAAGACATTTTTCCTGTGTTCACTTACCCACTTGGAATCTTCCAGCGTCCATAGATGCTCTTGCCGTGCAATCCCTTTTTGTACCTCATACAGGCAACAAAGGAAATTGGTTTATGGCACGCAGTGGCCTTTGGAGAAAACAATCTCTAGGTCAGAGTGACCCCTGGGTGGCATCATCACAAGTTATGCGGTTTGAGATGTATGCAGCTGTGAGAAATCCTGACCCGGAATGTGGTCAGCACAGGGGCCTTTAGCAAGTGTGTAGTAGCTCCATGACTGTCCTTGTTCTTTGCTCTTACTGGGTGGGCCTGGACTTAAGTTATGAGTTCCAAGTCTAGGCGAAAGATATGTTTCTCTAGTAGACTCACTAATGCTTAGCTGTTGCTCTGGGGCAGTGCTTCCCAAACCGCCCCAGAGAGAGGGCTGCGTTTGTAAGGCCTCAGAGCAGTGATACTCCTGTGATGGCCAGAGAGACCTTTCCCGTTTCTCTGGGAACCCTGGAAATTTTGCTGGTGACCTCCAGCCAGTCCTGCTCTCTTTCCAGACAGGTGCGCTCCTGTCAGATGGGCAGTGGTTGCCTTCCCAGGGACAGGGGTGGGAGGGGTGCTGGCGCAGGTCATTTCCAGGAACAACCCCACATGGCGGTGGCAGTGGGGCTGCTTTCCTGCTGTCCAAGGCTCTTTGTCAACATCCACCTGTAGACGTGGGGGAGCAGGTGTGGCCCAAATTAATCCTTAAAAGCCTCTGGTGGTTAAACTTTAAAGGTCTCAGATATACATAGAATAATCCCAGGAAGACAATTGGCATTATCCTGGAAAGTTCATCACATATAGACCCCACAGCCCAATGATTTGGTTGCCGGACAGATTCCTAGCACATGGGAATCTGAGAAAAAGTACTGAGTGAAAAAATAAGTTCCAGATGACAAGACATTATGTGCTTCTGGTTAAGCTCAGACATATGCAAAATAAATAGGCCATTATTAGGGATATGTACTTGTGTAATAAAACTGAATTTTACCCATAGCCGAGGTAAGATAATGAGAAACAGCATTCAAGCTATTGCTTGCTTCAGGGCAGGAGAAAGGACAGAGCCCAGGGCTCGGCCCTGTGTAGGTCCCGCTGCAGCTCTGACGAGGATTGCGGGTTCCCAGCGCTCACCATGTGATGATGACGCTTCACTGGTTTCAGTACTTGTCACATACATTGTCTACATTATGCTGAAAACTGAGTTGGTGGAAGGGACCTGCCTATCTTTGGTGCTACTTGGGGTCCCTGCCCCACACCTGTCTTCTTCCCTAGTGTGATCTAAAGGCTGTGAGGACACTGTGGCTGAAGCAGAGCAAGGCTCCTGGACTGAGACCTGCATGCACGGGGAGGGCCTGTGGGAAATGACAGACACTGAGACCGCCATGCTTCCTGTCCATAAGAACGGAAGAGCAGAGCCCTGCTGTCCACATAGACACTTCTCGGGGGAGGAGCAGTGCGATAAACTAGGAGAGGAGCCCCAGATGGCTATTTTGGGGGTTGGTGCTACTGAGCGAGATCAGATCTTTGGAGAGGGAGGGAGAGCCTGCCAGCCTCGTCTGCAGCTGCAGAGCCACCTTTCCTGTGCCTGGGGATGCCTTGCTATTGGTCTCCAGACCCTTCTAGCCCACCCTGCCCACCGCTCGCCTGAGTCCACTTCTTGGATGTTACAGGATCCCCCTTGGTCACCTCCATAAAGCAGTGGTCTCTCTCTTCCTACTGGCTTCTGCCTTCCAGGGAGGGGAGGGCTGGGGAGGTGGTGGATGGAGTTGTGGAGGTATCTCTCTGGTTTGTTGGTTGAGGAGGTGCAGGATTCCCGGCCTGGCCTTCATTTCCCCATTCAAGCCTCCTTTCACCTCCAGTGTTGTGGGAAATCACTTTTTTCCTCCTCTGTTCATTCTTTTATTAATACCGAGTCTGTGTTGTGCAAGTGCGTGGTGTGTATAGGGTAGAAGAAGAAACGGTGAGCGTGTGCAGGTGAGACTGCCTCCTCTCAGCAGGTCCTGCAAGCCAAGTGCTAGTAACCCTGTGTTGCCGGTAACAGCCCAGCGAGGCTCCCTGGGATTAATTTCCCAGGTTCACCCAGCTAGCCAGGAGTCTCCTCCAGGGCTCTGGCTTCAGCCCAGGGCCCTTTGCCACTCAGGCCCTGACACAGTTACAACCCTGAGGGCCTCTTTTGCATAGAATCCAAAGCTTTTCCCTGCTGGTGATGGCACACTAGTAGCATTGCCAGCTGGGGCTTTTGGAAGAAGTGAGAAGTCTCTCAAAATCCTGGTATGAGGAACAATGTCAGGGTCAAGGTCATTGAAGGCATGAAGAAAGTGACTTGCTGCCAGATCACTTGGAGAGCACATCTCTGATTTTGCTTATTCATTCATTATACAGATCATCATGTATCTGACACTGCTGGGTGCTGCATCTCATGTTATAGATGTTATATGCTCTCATAGTCTAGACTAGAAGAGAGTGTCTCAGTGTGTCTGTCTCATATATACATGTATGCATGCACACACACACACACAACATGTGGGGTGCATAACTGGGAGCCCCAACCTGATCTGGAGCCTGGGGAGGAGTCTGGAGGTGGGGGGATGCTCAAGCTGCTCTTTGAAGCATGAGTAGGTGCTGTCCAGGCATAAAGGCAGGGAAGAGCATTCAGGCCCAAGGGAACAGCTTCTCTCCGGCCTTGAAGCCAGAAGCTTGTTGGATGTAGGGAAAGCACAGGCGGCTACGGGAATGCAGACAGCCAGAATGTGTGCCTGTTCATCCAAGGGAGGGAAGAACAAATGGTTACCTTGTTGCAAAGGACAATCAGAATTGGATTGTTAGTGTCTTCCAAACTGTGGGCAGCTATACCTTAGAGGACCATGAACTCAATTCACTGAGTTACAATTAGCATTCAAAGAATGACACTTTTCTACACAAATCCATGGGGGGAAAATTAAATAATAGAATACATAAAGGAAGGCACTGCACACAGAGAGGGCAAGAGGATTGCTTTGTGAAACTTGTGTGGGTTATGGATGTGTATGCGTGTACTTGGTTTTCGATATGAAATTTTTCTCCTGAGTTGTGATCAGAAGCCACTTTTCCCAGCCGCCTTTTGAGTTGATCTGCTGGGCTAGCCCACGTGTCCTGTTTTGTTTATGCCACAGCTGCCACGCCTGCACTTTACCATGGTTGAGGATTGGAGCTGGGGCCTGTCCACAGCTAGGGGTTATTAAATGCTTCTGTATTGGATTTCTGAACCCTGGTGACAAGTGGTTGGACCTGTGCCTTTGCTGTCCAGGCTGCAGTTTTCTCTTAAGTATCACGTGGATATTAATGAACAGTCCATCGTGCCAGGCACCGTGCCCAGATGTATAAGGCTCAGGCTGCCTTCAGGAGTTCCCCATCCAGCATGGGAGTCAGACCAATGCCCAGACAATGCCTGTGAGGGCTGAGAAGGGTCAGGAAGACTCTCGGAGGAGGAGGCATCCAATCAGATCTCTAAACAGGAGGAATTACCTGGTGAAGAGGTGGGGGAAAGGCATTCCAGGCAGAAGGCACTGCACTTGCAAAGGCCTGTATCTGCAGTTGGGATTTCTCTGGATGATTCACTGCAGTTGACATGCATGATGTGCCAGTGGAGTGTGAAGAGCTTCTGGAGGGGTGGCCGGAGCCAGGTGCCCAGGGGCCTGTGTTCCAGACCAGTAAGAAGCTTGAGTTTGAGGCTGAGAGTGGTGGCTCATGCCTGTAATCCCAGCACTTTGGGGGGCTGAGGTGATTGGATCACCTGAGGTCAGGAGTTTGAGACCAGCCTGGCCAACATGGTGGAATCCCATCTCTACTAAAAATACAAAAATTAGCTGGGTATGGTGGTGCGCGCCTGTAATCTCAGCTACTCAGGAGGCCGAGGCAGGAGAATTGCTTGAACCTGGGAGGCGAAGGTTGCAGTGAGCTGAGATTGCACCATTGCACTCCAGCCTGAGCAACAGACCAAGACTTCCTCTCCAAAAAAAAAAAAAAGCCAGCAGCAGGAGTTTGACTTTCAGCAGGGGAGTGATGTGATCAGCTCTGTATTCTAGAGAGTTCACTGAGCATCTTTGTGCACAGTGGATTGGAAGGGGCCAGACTAGTTAGGAGGGACACTAGTTAGGAGGCTTCTTCGGGATTGTGTAGATGAGGATTGTGGTGACCAGTGCAGGGAGGCAGAGCCTGTCAATGACCCTGGTGCCGACTTTGCGACCTGACATCTCCTGGCCACTCCCTTGTTGAGCTGTTAAAAGACAGTGAACACCCAGGAGGCAAGTACTTGGGCATTTTGTAAAAGTGATTTTTCTCTTCCTTTTCAGTACAAACCTCGAGGGAACCTGGCTGGCTAGAAGGGACTCTGAATGGCAAGAGGGGGCTGATTCCACAGAACTACGTCAAGCTGCTGTAGTCCCTGGCCTCAGAGCCCCCGCTGACCCTGGCACCCAGGGACCTGCCTAGGGGCAGAGAGCTGCCTTCCTCCTCCGAGGCTCTGGGCTGCACCCACAGGTACCTCCACACTCGGGAGTTACCATCATCACAATCAGCCTTGCGGGGAGGAGGCAGGGGTGGGACGCACTGCACAGAACTGTGATTTGTGGATCAGAAGGGGAGTGTCAAGATTCGCAGAATGGACTTTTCATTTGTCAAGCATCGGGATTTGTGATTTTTAATTATCCAGCCTATAGGATGAGAGGGATATCAGCCTTCTGCCACCCGTGCTGTCCCCACTGGCAGTCACGCCACCACGGCCACCCTGGGTCCCTCCCCTCCCAGAGCACCTGCTGTTGCGATTGTAAAGGGAACTGTAGTACTCGCAGGGTTAGGTTTGCAGAGTGCGTGCTTGGCTCTGGCAGCCTAGCCTGAAGGGGGCTGTTGCTGGTGCAGGGGAGATGGTCTCAAGCCAGAGGGAAGCAGAGAGACGTGCTTCTCAAGCCTGCCCCTTCCTAGACGGCCACCTGCAGGACCCCGCACTCACTGCGCTGGCAGCATGCACTGGCGTGTTTGTAACAGGCTTCTTGGTGCTCCTCACCCATGTGCTGTTTTCTGAACACCACCTTTTTGCCTCAAGGTGTCTGTAAATGAAATAAACTGTAATTTACTATTTGATTTGTCTGTCCTAATGTGGGGAATCGGTTGTGGAACTCATTGGCCTGTCATGATTGATGAATCGGCAGCCTGCGATGGGGACTCATTTCCTTCTGCTGTTGGCGTGCTCACAGGTGGAATCTGTTAGCGGGGAGCCTGGAGTATTTGCAGTGGGGTGTGTTCCTGGGGGCAGCGGCCATCTCTGATGTGTGAAATCCTGGAAGGGCATTCACACTTCCTCCAGTGGCTGCATAGGCCTCTCTACCCCAGGAGGTGTGTGCAGGACCTGGAGCAGGGCTGGGGGGCTTTGGCCCTGGGTGGTTTGTGCCAGCTGTCTCAGTGCCCTGGGACCAGCCCTCCTACCAGCGCCATGGTACACCCCTCTCCCACACCACCTAGCATGCCTCTGCCTTCCAGGCCTCCCTACTAATCTCTTTATCTGGATTAATTTCGGTGTTGGGGGAGGAGAGGGAGGCAGAGCAGACCTTCCTGGAGGAGCCTCTGCCCTTGACCCTGTCCTGCCCTGTGCTGATTGCTGCCCTCAGCATGGGCAGGCCTTGCTCTGACTCTTCCTCATTCTCCTCCGCCTCCCAGCCACAGGTGCAAGCAACTTCTCGGGGAAGAGGGGACTTCCCTTGGAATGTGGGGCTTAGTTGTAGTGGCCCCAGGATTCTGAGGCATGCCCCAGAGGCTGCTCTGTGGCCAGGCATGTCTTTCCATACATTCTCGTGGGAGATTCCTGGACCTGTCTGCCTTCTCTCAAGCCTTTCTCAAAGGATGGATGTGTCCGTTGCTTCATTCCCAGATGAACTGACTCAAGAGCTTGCCAGTGAACAGCTTGGAAGTCACCTCATGCGGATCACGTGAGGGTGTGGAGTTTGGAGTTATATGTGTATGAGGGAATGTGCTTGTTGAAAAGTATCTGTATTGTAAATAAGGACAATTTTGACGCAGCATAATTTAAAATAATCATAGGCCCGCTGAAGAGCATTGACACTGCAGAGGAGCTCAGGGCTGCCCTACTGCAGCCGGGTCTGAGGCCTGGGCAGGGCCCAGCTTGGCCCTGGGGCTGGGGCAGCATAAGCTCCAGTAGCCTGTTTTCTGAGCTGTCATTGCCACTCTGACTCGCTGCTTGGGGTGTAGAAGGGAAATTTGGCTCTTGAGAAGAGGTTGCTGCTGTGTTCCACGTCGGTGAGAGCCCCTCTGTAGGAAGCGGCGAACCTGTGGGCAGCTGGAGCAGGCTCAGGTTAGTGTTGGGAGTGGCTTCCTGGCAGATCCCTAACTGGTGTATCCCTAGGGTCCATTACAAATGAAACTCCCTGTGCCAGGCCTTGATTCATTTGCTTGCTTGCCCGAGATTCCTGTTGTGACCAGTGAGATGTACCCAACCTGCTGTTCCCCTCCAAGTGCTTTCATCACCACTTAGTTAGGGAAATCACCACCAAGTCTGGCTACCTGTGTGACCTTGGTCGAGATCAGTCACCCCCGTGATTCTGTTCCAGCCTCCTAAAAATAAAACAATACCGAGAGGTTTGGGGTTGAAATGACCTCTCATAGAAGCAGCGCACCCAGTATGTGGGGAGGGTTTGGCTAATAGGAACTGCCGTTCCCGTTTTTCTTACTCCTATGAATAAGAATAGCAGCATCGTGCATCTTTGTCATCAGGGCCCTCTGTGTTCCTTAGGATGACAGGGTGACAAGTGGGAAGTTCCACAACTGTGCTGTGTGGGGGCTCCTGTAGCCTTAAGAGCTGAAGACCCCTCCTGTGGGTCTCTGGGGAAGAGTGGGGTAGTGCTAGAGGGGAGCAGGGGTGTTCCTGAGAACGTGTCATGTGCACAGCAGTGTGGTCAGGACTGCCAAGGCCTCTGGGCAGGGAGCTTACCCCTGGGCATGGCTCAAGATGTACTGAGGAATGGGATCAGGAGGTGTTTTCTTTCTTTGGTGGATCATCTTCCTTTCCCTAGAAGAGGCGTGGAGTGTGTTTTGCTGTTTTAGCCGGATGGGTGCGGCTGCTCCCCAGGCTCTGCTGAGGCTGCCCGGCCTTCCCTCAGCCCCACCTCGCTCTGATCCTGCAGCACCAACTGCGGCTGCTTAGACCAGGTCCATGTGCATAGCCTGTGTTCATTCAGAGATACTATGGTGGTTTGGGGCAAAAAAGAGCACTTGGGCTATGCGTTTCTTATTGGCACTGGTGATGCAGGGCTTGCATCTGATGGTGCCACCCATAGGGCCTTTGCTGGTGGTCCCTGCACCTGTAAAGGAAATGCCAGGTGAGAACAGAGCCGAAGGACTTGCGGGTGCTGCAGCCCTGTCTTCCTTCCGTTGTAGCAGCAGCCACATCTGCAGTTGGGAGTATGGAAGGGAAAAGCAATGGGTGTCCGTGTCAGAGACGGATGTCTAATTCATTCTTTCCTTACAGTGAGTGCACAAGCCAGCAGCTATTGGCCCACTTTATGGATGAGAAAATGGAGAACAGCACTTGCTTGCTCAGGTTCAGTAAGCTAGTCACATGTTCTTTCTGCTGTGCCATCTTGTCCCCGGGGCCATGCTGTTAGGAGTTGAATTGTTTCCCACTCCCCAAATTCATACATTGAAGTCCTTAACCCCCATTTCCTCAGAATGTGACCTCATTTGGAAATAGAATCTTTGCAGATGTTGCTAGTTAAGCTGACCACAGTAGGGTCGCCCCTAATCCAATATGACTGATGTCCTTAAAAAAAGGGGAAATTTGGACACTGAGACAGACATGCACAGAAGAAGGATGATATGAAGAGAAACAGGGAGAAAACAGCCTTTTACAAGCCACGCAGAGAGGCCTGGAATAGACTGTTCTCTCACAGCCCTCAGAAGGAACCAACCCCGTGGATGCCTCCATCCTGGACTTCCAGCCATCTTGGACTTCCACCCTTCCAGAACTGGGAGAAAATGCATTTCTGTTTAAGGTGCCTCTACGGAAATAATACAGTGATGAGAAGTGCGTGTTGTGTTACAAGCAAGCTGATTTGAAATCCTATTTTCGCTGTTTTGTATCCTGGTGACCTCTGGTAAGTTACTTGACTTTTTTATGGTTCTGGTTGTGCTTGTGAAATGGAGAGAGGAGAAGCAACCTGTGGGATGTGACAGTTAAATGAGAGTGAATGTCCTGTGCCGGAGAGGCGCATGGCAGGGAGTGGGGTTTAGTAAATGGAGAGACCAGAGGAGGCAAGGCAGCAGGGCCCTGTGGTGGACGGGGGTCGGTTTCTGCCCCCTTCTCATCTCTAAGCCACTACCTGCTTCCTGCCAGTGTCTCCTCTCCAAAAGCCATTCCCTGCTCTTGTCCTTCGCTGACATTGCTCAGCCTCTCCCTCCTTCCCATCGCTGCTCTCCACCAGCCACTTCAGGCTCCTGCTGTCTCGGGCTTGCCTTTGTTCCCATTCACCTCCAGGCTGGGCATCTTCTCACCTTCTGAGAGGTTCTCCCTTCCAGTCTCTCAAAGCCAGTCCCGGTTATTCCTTTGTTGGCCGGATGTTTTCCATGACTTCTTGAATCCTCTTGAGCCAGTAGCTTTCCTCTGTCCACTCTGAGGATGCTATTCCACGCACGTGTTCTCAGCTCTCCTGTTCCTGGTTCTGCACATGTCTTCTCAGATGCTTGTCAGCAGTCTTCCTCCTTGACTGGCCTAAGCAGTAATTTATTGCTGCCTCATTTGGGCAGCCCAGCCCAGCTAATTCTAATGCTTAAATGTCTAGCTAAAAGTATCTCAGTCTACCAGTTAGAAGAATACCTTGGAACACACTTTCTCTCTCAAGGTTAACTTGATTGGAAAAGAGACTTCTGTTTTTGGCCCAACAAGAGACCTGTACTTTAAATTTGGGCAGTGAATGAATGCATGGCAGCTCAGGACTATGCATTGGTATCTGGATTTCTTCTTCCTTGCGGAGTTTAGCAACTAAAGAAACACTGCAAGGTGGAGCGGCTCCCATGCTGGGAGCAGCAGGATCAGACCCAGCCAGGCCAGTTTTCACAGGCACTGCCATCTACCCTCGGTCAGGCTGGCCCAGGGCATGGAGATCCATATAAATGAGTTTCTCAGACTACGGAAAACTTGGAAACCACTGTCTTGGCAACATACATGCTGCAGTGAAGTATCCGAGTAACCGCTAGTGGTAGACACTTAAAAATCCCGATCTTTCACCCCTCCCCAAACCCATGCCCTTCTGTGGAGCCCTTTCAGGCTGATCCAGGGCTTGTCCTCACAACTTGCTTTGGCCAATGGGATAGGAGCAAACTTGATTCAGTCAGAGGCATGGAAAATGTTACATACCTTTCCAGGGTGTGTTTTAGAGCCCTGGCTTTGCCGTGAAAATAAACCCAGGCTAGCGTGAGAGGCTGCAGGGAGCAGTGCTACTGCAGAACAGGCAGGTGCAGGCTGACCACGGATGTACAAACAATCCCAGCTCAGCCAAGCCTGGCTCAGATCAGCACATCCCACCCCACTTCCCCCAGCCGACTCATAGACTCATGAGAAATAGTAAATGGTGATTGATGTAAACCACTAAGTTTTGGGGTATTTTGTTACACAGTGGCAGCTAACTGCCTGCTGCGTCGCCCCGTTGTTCACTTTGCTTTGGACAGTCTTGGTCCATGCTCAGTGTTGAGATCTTGCCTTACCCAATGTTGTTTGGGAAGCTACTGTTTTATTTCCAAGAAAATTGCTGCAGTAGCAAGTGGATGACTTGAAATTAAAGTGCCAGAGATACTTGTAATCAAGTCATTTTAATCTGTGTACATTTGCAGAGTTTATAAAAAATATGTTAGAGCTGATTTGTACATAAAGGGGCAGTGTTTTCTATTTGCTTGGAGGGAATTCAGCATATAGAAGCAAACAAGCCTCTAACTACATAGGCATCACTGGGCATAATTTGTTTTTAACTGCTCTGGAATAGAGTGGCTGGCTGTCTCAGTGGCAGAGACATAGTTCTTAGCAAATGATTCCTGTGTGTGGAATTCTTGGGGCCTGAGAGCACTTTTAGAAATTCTTAGAAATAAAGTCACACTTGACCCAAGAATGAGTCTGTTCAAAAAGGGCACCCCCTTTAGCCAAGGGTGCACATTTTAGGGGCCTCCTGCCAGCTTTGGGTGGGTTCCCAGCCCAAAATGGCTTTTGTTTCAAGTTAGGGGCTCTCTGTAAAAAGCCCTGCTCCCTAATAGGTCAAATTTCTTAAATTTTTAAATCCAAAATTGCATGTTACAGTATTTTACACACCAGAAATCTGTGCTCACAACTTTCTTCCTGTGCTATGTTCAGTGGGTATGCTGTGTTCTAGAAATGTATCTATTGTGTTACACAAAGCTGAATTTTACTATCAAATAGTCTTCTCTTGCTGAAAGCAAATAATTTCAACAATCTCCAGTTGAGTAACACATTAAAAATGTACTGTACTGGCATTTATCTTGTGGGAAATGTTTTCTGTTTAAAAAACAGCTGGTGATTGCTTACTGCTCGTTTGTGGCCCATATTAATGAGTGGAATCCAGGGGACAAGTCTGCAGGAGTGTCAGAAGCATCGTGGCCAATTGGGAGCCGAGCCTCTTGATGGTACAAGGGTCCTGGGGGATGACAGGGTGAGGCCACGTAGAGGAAGAACGTTGGTGTCAGATGGGGCTCAACTCACCTTAGTCTGATATTCTGCAGAATAAACAAGTTTTCATGTGGTTGTGAAGCTAAATGAGGCAATGTGTATATAGTGTTTAGCAGCTGCATGGCAGCAGTTCTTCAATGGCTATAGAGTGTTTATTTTAATGAAGCAAATATTAAAAGTACTAGAAACAAGGTCTCTAAGCCGTCCCCAAAGAGCAGAATTAACATGTGGCTAACATAGGATTCTTTCTAATATGGAAAAACACTGTTCCTCCATCTTGGATACAGGCTGAGTACATACGATCAAGATTTGGGAGGGCACAAAATCCAAGTGTACCTACAGACATTCAAATGAATTATCTCCAAAACAACAGGTGATTAAAGTAAAGGATTTATTGTAATCTGCTTACAGTCCTTTGCAAAGACAGACATGTTTTTGCATAAAGATATAAATTGCTTCATTTTAAACTAATTTAGTGTTTTTTTAAATTATATGAACTTTTGGTGAATTATGATCTGTACCAAACCAAGATTTTTAAGAGCAATATGGTACAAAAATAAGAGCAGACAGACAGTTTAGACTGGGACAGGCATTCAACAGTGAATTTAGAATATGGCTTTGCTGTTTAATCAAGCAAAGTTACCTGGAGACACACAAAGAGCCAGTAACTTTGTTAATACAAAGAGCTGATGCAGACCATCTCCATCCCAAACCTGGTTAAGTCAGAATTCCCATTTTATAAAAACTAAGTCTGAACTAAAAGCTGCTTTTGTAAGTAAGCTGTTTCTTTTCTAGCAACTCCCAGTCTGCATGCTGTGTATTTATTACCTTCAGAGTGTGGCTTTCATATTGCTGTGCATGTAAGTTGACTGTATTTAAAGATCTGCCTATAAATTAATTAAACTCCTGAAATTGCAAATTATGTAAGAAAAACTCCTCCCTCCGAATGCAGCTTTCACAGGTTTCCCCTTGCATAAGGCAGGTGTCTCTTGAAAGACAAGGTAATGTTGCCTGCATGGTGAACCCTGGAGATAAGTGTTGATCCATTTGCTGCTTTCTCCTGGCCGTGGGCTTCTCCAGCTACAGCTTTCAGGTTTTGGAAAATAACACGATTTCACTGAGTAAACCTGATGATTATCATCACTTTTAAAAGATTAATTTGGCCTCTATTCAAAGTAGTTTATTTAGTGCAATCATATCATTAGTTTCCCCAAAGATATATATGTTTGTGGTTTCGGGCAAGAGAAAAGCCATAAATTGCATCAGTGCCAAACAGATTAATGAATTAAAAATTTTAGTGCCACTGTCTTGCTTGTATGATCTGTAGTTTTTCTCCAAAACTGATTATTTGTATAAAATTTTTAAAACCTACCTTTTAAAAATCTAAAAACCCTCTATCTTCCAGTCTCCACGCCATTCAGACTGAACCTTGCCAAGATGGGCTGTCCCAGTGCATCCTGCCATGATCTATGTGTTCCTGTGACTGGTTCCAGGAGTGCAGAACCCCTTTCCAAGATCAAAAGGGAATAGGTGATCTTTAACAGAGAGAGTGCATGGAATTTTTTTTCTCACAGGAGAAAATCTGATTTTCTAAAATGGGAGGAAAAGATGCTCTCTGAGCCATCGAATTCCCAGTCTTGTTCTCCTAGAGCTGGTTCTGCTTCTGGAGGAAAAGGGAAATGAGGCAGCTTTTAGGAAAGCTGCAGCACTTCCAGGACCTCCTCTCCCACGTGTGTGGTCAAATGACACCTTCCAGGAGCTGCAGACAGACACTGCAGTGTGCTATTCCCGAATGGAGTAGGATGAAGCAGAAGCTGGAAAACGTGCTCGAGTCCCACAAATGCCCCAAGCAGGAGACCAAGAACAAAACAAAAAGTAGTACAGAAAAAGTAGAAAGGCTTCAAGACAACCAAAGAGGTTTAAGTGTGGTTATTTACAACAGAGAGAGACTGTAAAATGGTAAATTAGATATGAAGCTAAAAAAGGCACAGCTTTCCCTTTCTTAAATACACTGTAAACGGTTCATTATGCATGCAGGACATTGCACTTTACAAAAAAAAATTTACCTTGTTTTTTAGACAAAGATAGTACTTAAATAGTCTCCAGCAAAATAGAATTCTTTCAAAAATACTTTCCCATTCATCCTATTAACCATTAAAGATTTTGTTTTTGTATGTGTCTCATTTACAAAAGATCCATATACCTTATTTCAGGTCCTTCACAATTTATACATACAGTAATGTACAGCACAGCAAAAGACTGCAAAAATTATTTGTAAAGCCAACACAGTAGATAACTAGAAATCGAAACCAAGGCATTTGTTTTAACATCTTATCCATTCTAATTAAATAAGAAGAAATGGACGCTAACGGGTGTGTATACCAGTGATGCAGAATACCGTGGACGAGCAAGGGCTCAGAGGGGGCTGCTGCCCCACGCCACGAGTTCTGTTATTACACAACAGGAATCTGTATATATTTAGTTTTTATTTTTTTAAATAACAAAAGAATATTAATGCCCCATATTGACTATACGTTTTATGTGCAAACCAAGGGTAAGCTTTAAAAAGTTCATTATTAGTCCTTGAACCCTTTTAAAACAAACAAGCGAACGATACCAGAAACTACATGGCATAGTTAAAACTTCCATCTGTGAAAATATCAAAATCAGAGTTATTGACTAGATATGGCTTTTCATCCCGAGGAACAGGAACATGTTTCTAAGCGCTGGGGGACTGGAGAGGGGGGAAATCCTTCAGACCGCTCTGGTCTCGCCAAATCCACGGAAAAACACAGCTTTCCTGGCTCCAAACCCCTGACATGATTTTAAACTTGAGAAACTGTTCAACAATTGTGATTCAACCATCACATGTTAAAAACATGATTTCTTGGGTCCTTCGTGGGTGTGGAACAAGACGGGGAAACTTCTTCTTAAGGCAAAGTTCTTCCGGGGCGGCGGGCGGTCACTTCCGGTGGAAGTAGAGCGGCTTGGCGTTCCCCGATTCCACCTTGGGCAGCTGGTCGCTGATGATCTCCACCAGCATTGCCGGGAACTCCACCTTCAGCGCCTGGGACTCTCGGAAGGTGTAGAAGCAGAATTCCAGCAGGTCGCTCACCAGCTGCAACACAGACAAAGAGGGGGCATGACATGGGAGTCCCACTTCCGACCTCTCTGCGTCCTGACTTTTGGTGGGAACTCAAAAGGCCACATTCTGAAAGCCTCCCGGGAGACTATATCTTCATTAATTGAGCACAGTCATCTGTCCTGGGAGAGGATGAAAGGTGCTCACATCACCCATGTCATCTGCCTTCCATGGAAAACAAATTCAGCTGAGAGCTGGGTCATTTTTGAGCACTGAATATATATCAGATGCAACAGGGACAGTGACAGATAATAGTGCCTGGGTCATTGAACTACACTCATCAAACTCTTAATTTCTAATTGTGTGCATATGCGTGTATCTTTGTATGTGGGGATGGGCCTTCCCAGGCTGTAAGGTGAGCTGGCAGGGAGGGGCAGGTGCTGGCCCAGGCTCTAAGCACTGCAGATGCCCAGGAGGGTGAGGAGCAGGAGAGAGCACCCCACATGCAGCTGTGGTGTCCTCTTAGCTGGGCCTGCCAATGGAGCTGTGGCCAAGGGGACGCCGGCACTTCCACCTGCCGGCCCAGGTCCTCTTTCCCTCCTTTCTGGTTCTGCCCTATGGGGGCAGACCTGAGCCTCCTCAGCTACTATTTCAGGCCGATTTTGAGACACTGAATACTATCAAGGACAAATTCTGAGGTGTCCCCCTAGCTCATTTTCCCTACTCTGTGAACCAAGAACCTTTCTCAGCCCCTCCAGACCTGAACTGCTCCTAATTTACGTAAAAAAAAAAGATCTAAATGCAGCACAGCATTACCGTTGCACAACAAGAACACTGCTATTCCATTTACTAGGAACAGTAATTCCAAATAAGAAAAAATATACAGTTTTTTTTCTGTAGTTAATTCCATATTCCACTATGGGAAAAACGTCTTTTGGTCATTTCCAACTGTATTACAGCTGGCAATATGAATGTGACCTGCCATAAAATAAATAATAAAGTGATTCTGGTGAACTTGCATCTGTAACCCTAATGATTTAAAAAAACAACTGGCAAGCTTTAATTGAGTCAGATAGTAAATAACTGTTTGGTAAAGGCCTCAATACAAACCAGGAATCAAGAAAATCTCATCAGGAAAAAACTGTCATGCTTCTGTTGGTGCCTGTGTCACTGCCCTCAATCTGCAGAGTGGTATTTTCCTAATCAGCTACCAAGGATTGTGGGGTTTAATGTGCTCTACACCCGCAGGATGTCTGGGCCCAGAAAGCTGAGAAGTAGCACCATGTTCACACACACATGCTATGCCTCAGTTTCCTCATCTGTAAAATGGGGATAAGAACCGTCTCTGAGCCTCAGAGTTGTTTCAGAGGACTGAGTGACTCAGGTAAAATGCTTCAAACTCCACTTGGAACAAGTTATTACAGATGTGGAGAAGTAATGCTAGAAGCAAGACCGCTTTGATTCTGTGCTTCTCAAGCTTCTTCCACAATAAAACACCACTTTCCTCTATGGAACAGTTTGTGAACCTTCTGTGTGCCATTCTGGTGGAACTTGGTCCTTGGGCCTCCCTTCTATAAAATGAGGGATGGGAGAACCTTGTTTTTTTGCCTTTTCAGGAATGATATTTAAGAAACATGCCATCCCACTTCTGTTTTTTCTCACATGGCAGGCCTATGGCTGTCAAAGCTACAGCCATACTGGGTGTGGCAGTCCAGATGTGGTGCCACTGTCTGTCAGCAGTGCCAACTGCTAGGTGGGGATGCTTTGACCAGGCTAGCAGAGTCCTGCATACCCACCACAGTGCTCAGGAACTGGATGCCCTGGAGTCCCTCCATGTGGATGCCTGAAGGGCTGTGAGGGGGACTTTCTTAAAGTTTTAACTTGAGGGTAGACATCTTGGTTTCTAGGCAATATCAACCACCACAAGGATGACTCTGCCTGGTGGCCACACCTTTCACGTTTCTGGGATTGAGCCTTGTTCATGTCTGGAGATAAAGGTTCCCTGTCCTCAGGCCACAGGGTTTGGGAAGAGCCAGCATCCGTTATCTACAACTCATCCTTGCTCTCTATCCAGCTAAGCCACTGAGCACCTGCTCTGTGCCAGGCACTGGGGAAGCTGCAGTGGACAAATCTCTGTCTCGAAGCATCTGTGTTCATTTCTTCTCAGCAGAAACGCACAAAGGCAGGTGCTGCCAGTTTGAGGAGGGAAGGGGGAAAGGGAGGAGGTGCAGTTCAGAGGGGCTCTCAGGAAAGGTGGGCTTGGCACATGATCCAAAGGCAGAATGGCTGTCAGGGGACCAGCAAGTGCAGGGTTACCTAGGGAGTTCCTGAAGAGCGGAGAAGCCTGTCTGCCTACTGACTACATCCCCAACAAGTTACACAGCAGGGCCAGGGCCATGGAAGGGTTCATACTGGTATGCAGGTGGCAGCAATGCTGGTGCATATATGTCATAAGAGAAGGAACAGAGTAAGTTGACCCTTGAACAACAGGCAGCGTGCAGCCCAGGCACACCTGTGAACCTGCTAACAGGGAGAGGTCCCAGGCCCTCTTGGAGCCTCTGTCCCTATCTGTAACACCCACAGAGACGTGTCCACAGCACTAAGCATCACCCAGGAGATGCTGAGAAAACACCAGAATAGAGAGAGGCTGGGGCTAGGGGATCAGCTGGTTTTCCTCACAGGTTGGCTGGGGACAGGTGTCCCAGACACTACTCACTAACCATGTATATTAACCTGGGGTTGGCATTTCCCACCCACCTCTGTTCCGTGTTCCACAGATGCAGAAAGCAGCTCATTCCTAGTCACGAGGGCTTCTGTTTATGTCTTGGTCAGCTGCGGAGGGATGGAGCCTTCGTGCAGAACCTGGGCCTGGCATCAGAGCCAGCATGTGGGATTGGCCTGGCAGCTGGGGCTGGGCATTTGACTCTGTAGGCATGATGTCACCAGTGGAGGAGGGGGTGTCACCACCAAGCACTATTGGGAAAGGGCTTATCCTGTATTGAGGCAGCTAGGATGCAAGGCCTCAGCAGCTACCAGAAGTGCTGGCAGCCATAGAAGCCCATCTGGCGCACCCTGCCCCGGGACGAGGCTGAAAACCTCTGCGAGCCTAAATCCTGCACCATGACTGCAGTTGCTGAGGTCTACAAACATCTGTGGGAATTGAAGGGGGGGCCCCCAGTCACTGGGCGAGGAGAACGTGACCACGCTGGTCTGAGCTGCAGGTGTGGGCCCTGTGTGTTCACTGACCTGCAGAGCCTTCCCCAACCCTGGCCCGCTACAGCCAGTGGGCCCAGGGAGCCTTCAGGGCAGGATGCACAGATGCCTGGCCCTTAGCAGATGTTTAAGGTAGGGAGGTGCTGCAGTACAGAGCCCCGTCTCAACTGGAAAATTCCAGGCGCATGAAGTTAGTAGCTGCAGGTGGTTAGATCTCAAGAAGGTGGGGGACAAGGCCAGGAGAGCTGAGTGAGTCACATATCAAACACCTGGATCAGCCCGGATGCTGACCAGCCAGAATGGACACTGGTTCCTGTGACACACTGCTGTGTTACGGCAAAGCATCTAACAGTCACCCTGTACATTCGCATGGGCATCTCCTGGGTACCAGCCTGGTGCAGTGCACAGGTACACATTGAGGAATATGCAGACTTGGCCCTTCTGGAGCCTAAAAAAGCCAGGAAATGAGGATACAGATGCATATAAGGCACTCATACATTATCAGACACTGTCCCTAACCCCACCTCAGTGCATGATAGGCCACTGTCCCCAGTACAGGGTTGGCAGAGGCAGGGAAGGCTGAACTCATGCCCTGGAAGGGGATGCAGGGCAGGGCGGGAGCCAGGCTGTGCATCTCTAAATGAGCACCGTTTCTAGTTTGAACCCAAACCACTATTCCCACTGCAAAGTGTGAAACCACCAAACAAGAGTTCAGTTCATCAGCATGTGTCAGTTTTGGAATTGGAGAGAAAAGCCAGACCATGCCAAAGGCCACCTTTCAAAGCAAATCACTTCAGAACGACTGCATGCATGGCTCTCCCGGGGATGCCCTGGCAATTTCCTCAGATACTCACTTGGCATGGAATAATTTTTTGAAAACGTTGTGCTCATGGGTAGCTGCTGCTGCTTTCAACCAGCTCTTTCTATGCAGTCACCTCTTCCCTGCAGGCTTTGCTGGGACCCAGCCTGAAGGAATCCTTTCTGGCCTCTCACCTAGCAGATGACACTTTTTTTTTGTTTTTCTAATTTACTTGACAATTAGCCTTGGAGCCCGGTGACCCCACTTCCTGTTTTATCCCGCTGTCCACATCTTTATCGGTTTAACCTGTCCTATTTATGGTGCAACTCCTTAAAACTGTGGCCTGCAAGCTCATTGACAGAGGAATCACCTACTTACTCCCCACAGCTCCCAGGAGTGCCCCTTCATGTTTCTGCTGTGCAGCCCTGGGGTGGGCTGAAGGCTAAAGGGATTCTAAGCTACTGTTGCCTTGATTCTTGCTCCTGTTTTTCTGACTTACTCAAACTCCCAGTGCTTGGGAATAACTTATTTCAACAGTATTTTTTAGGGTAGCTTGTTGCTAGTTTTATTCAATGAGTCAAAACAAAAACCGGGCAACTGGCCGGGGGCAGTGGCTCACGCCTGTAATCCCAGCACTTTGGGAGGCCGAGGCAGGCGGATCATGAGGTCAGAAGTTCGTAACTAGCCTGGCCAACATGGTGAAACCCCATCTCTACTGAAAATACAAAAAATTAGCCAGGCATGGTGGTGTGCGCCTGTAATCCCAGCTACTCTGAAGGCTGAGGCAGGAGAATTGCTTGAACCTAGGAGGCGGAGGTTGTGGTGAGTGGAGATCACACCATTGCACTCCAGCCTGAGTGACAGAGTGAGACTCCATCTCAAAAAACAAACAAAAAACTGGGCAACTTAAATGAGCATCTTCATTTTGTGGCACCAATATTGCAAAACTCGATACACCAAGCTAACCCCTTTCTATCCTTCCCTGGACTCCGGTTTCCTTCAACCTGTTTAACATGACTCCATCTGCATGCCATGCCATGGGCGCTCTATGAGCCCCATTCTCTGCTCACTGTGGTTAGAGGTACTGGGGTCAGAGTGGGGAGGGTGGTCATAGCAACTAAGCCCAAAGCGCTAGCTTTGCTTATCAGCACGAGTGACTCCGTTTCAATGAGACCAATGCAGTGATGGCCTGGCCTGCTGTCTCAATGCTGGTTCCCACAGACCTTTCCTGGTAGATCCCAGGCTAGATGGAGGGGCAAGAACCCTAATTATAATGAGCAATAAGAGTCCCACATTACTAAGAATCAGAGAAAGACTTGTGCATTGACTTTTCATTCTGTACAAAATGCATCTGCTGGGATCTCAGAAGTTTAGCAGACGCCCAGCATGATTTTTCCAGCTCACGGGCCACAGCTGTCAGGGTGGAAGAGGAGCCTGGCAGGGTCACAGGGTGACTGATGGCACTTGGCTTGCTCCGACGAGGCCATGGGGCTCAATCTGCCTTTTCCCTACTCCCCGCATGAGTCATCGCTGGGGCAGGACAGCGGCCACTCCACACGCCCTGCTCCCACTGCAAATGACGGCTTCTCAGAATGCCTTGCAGGGAGAGTCTCCTTGCTGCACATCTGGGGCCACTGCTGCTGTTCTGAGTTACACAATCACTTCAGTGGTGATGAAGCCTGAATGATAACAGCCTCTCTAAAGTAGGTCCCGCATGATTTCAGTAGTGTGCTCATTTCTTATATGTTATCTGCTGACTCCAGACTGTTTACCTAATTGGAATGAGCTTTTGCCTAAAAAGGGCATTGGGGCAGGGGATATTGGGAACTTTATTTTCAAAGATCAAAATTTTAGTCAGCGATATTGATGGGGTTAGAGCAAAAGATACATTGACTCAGCTGTAAATACTCCAGTGCTAGTAGTTTCAGTGGACACAAATGAGTGGCAACTATTTAGTCCAGGTGTTCCAGAAATAGCTTTGTGAACACTGGAAAATGACCTGAAGTGATTAGATAGGGTGTAGGGCCTTCATCTGAAACAAAACAATGTTATGGCTGAATGCAGTGGCTCATGCCTATAATCACAGCACTTTGGGGGCCCAAAGTGGGCGGATCATAAGGTCAGGAGTTCAAGACCATCCTGACCAACATGGTGAAACCCCATCTCTACTAAAAATACGAAACCCCATCTCTACTAAAAATACAGGCATGGTGGCACGTGCCTGTATTCTCAGCTACTTGGGAGGCTGAGGTAGGGAAATTACTTGAACCCAGGAGACAGAGGTTGCAGTGAGTCGAGATAGCACCACTGCATTCCAGCCTGGGTAACAAAGCAAGACTCTGTCTCCAAACAAACAAACAAACAAACAAAAAATGTTATTTTTGGATATGGCACTAAAAACATACGCAATGAAAGAAAAAAGATAAATATGAGTAGATCAAAATTAAAAACTTCTGTGCATCCAAGGCCACCATCAAGAGAGAGAAAGGCAACCCAAAGAATGGGACAAGATATTTTCAATCATATATCTGATAAGGGTTAATATCCAGAATATATAAAGAACTACAACTCAACAACAAAAAAAAAACAAACTGAATCAAAAATTGATAAAGCACTTGCAAAGCCATTTCTCCAAAGAAGATACACAAATGGCCAATGAGCACATGAAGAGATGCTTAACATCTCCAGTCATCAGAGAAATGCAAATCAAAACTAAAACTGCAATGACATAGCATTTCACACCCATCGGGATGGCTGTTATCAAAAAAAGGGGGAAATAACAAGTGTTCAAAAAAGAAGTGGAAAATAACATGTGTTGGCAAGGATACAGAGAAATTGGAACCCTTGTATGCCACTGGTGAAAATGTATAATGGTGTGGTGCTTTAGAGGACAGTACGATAGTTCCTAAAGAGATTAAACAGAGAATTACCATATGACACACCATTCCACTTCTGGGCATATACCCGAAAGAACTGAAAGCAACTACTCGAACAGAAATTTGTACATAAGTGTTCACAGCTGGGCGGAGTGGCTCACACCTGTAATCCCAGCACTTTGGGAGGCCGAGTTGGGTAGATAACCTGAGGTCAGGAGTTTGAGACCAGCCTGGCCAACGTGGTGAAACCTTGTCTCTACGTGTGGTGGCAGATGCCTGTAATCCCAGGTACTGCGGAGGCTGAAGCAGGAGAATCGCTTGAACCCGGGAGGCAGAGGTTGCAGTAAGCCGAGATTGTACCACTGCACTCCAACCTGGGCAACAAGAGCAAAACTCCGTCTCCAAAAAAAAAAAGTGTTCACAGCAGCATTATTCCCAATTCTGAAAGGTAAAAACAGCTCAACTGTCCATCCATAGGTTAACAAAATGTGGCATACACAGAGAGCTATTATTCAGCCTCAAAAAGAAATGAAATTCTGATACATGCTACAGCACCATGAACCTCCAAAACATTAACTAAGTGAAATGAGCCAGACAAAAAGAACACATACTATGGGATTCCATTTATATGAGGTACCTAGAGTAGCCAAATTCATAGAAACAAAGCAGAATAGCACTTACCAGGAGTAGGGGAAAGGAAGGTAGTGTTTAAGGGGTATAGAGTTTCTGTTTGGGGTGATGGATGGTAGTGATGGTTGCACAACTACATGAATGGACCTAATACCACTGAATTGTACACTTGAAATGGTATACTGTGAGCTATGTATATTCTACAATAAATATTAACTTTTAAAAAACAGATTCTAAACCCCCAACCTACTCCCAGTGCAGGTGCAAGGGAAGCTGCCTGCTTGTGCCCGGATGGGCCCCTGAGCCATGTGGCTCTGCTATTTCCCTGTCTGGTTATATCTCAGCAGAAAGTGACATGGTAAGAAAAGCCCATCCCTTATAAATTCAGCAGCATTTGATTTGTTTCTAAAGAAAAGGTTATGCTACCACTCACTTATGGGCTCCGTTCTGAAAACCCAGGCTCCAAAATGCCATCATGCAGCTGAGTGTTCCTGGCAGGCTGTCTCAGTGGGTGAGTTTTGGAGAGTCCTGAAGCCCTCCTAGATCTGACAAAGAGAGACCAAAAGGCACTTCTTGGCCAAAAGTTTGTCAGTGAGCATGCTTGCTGCATCAGCTAAACACTAGGCATGTGAGAGGCATTTGGGGACCTTAGTGGGATGCTTAATGACGCTGATGGAGTGACAGAGGCAGGGTTGTCCCATGCAGCCTCCCAGGGCTGGTTCCAGAGTCTAAGCTGGTGCAGGTTCAGGCAGTCTGGGTTTGGCCAGTGCCTGCCCAGGAATGGGCTGGTTGGGATGGGAGAGTGGAGGGTACAGTAGGTGCTACAGTGTCTCATGAGAGACCAAGGGCTTTCTGAAAACTCACCCTGGCCCCCACCCATTAGCATCGAATTGTTATCGAGACTATTTTAATTTGTTCTTCATTCTCATTTTTTTTTTTTTTTGAGATGGAGTCTTGCTCTTGTCGCCTAGGCTGCAGTGCAAATGTACAATCTTGGCTCACTGCAACCTCCACCTCCCGGGTTCAAGTGATTCTCCTGCCTCAGCCTCCAGAGTAGGTGGGATTACAGGTGCCTGCCACCACGCCTGGCTAATTTTTGTATTTTTAGTAGAGATGGGTTTCACCATGTTGGCCAGGCTGGTCTCGAACTCCTGACCTCTTGATCCGCCCACCTCGGACTCCCAAAGTGCTGGGATTACAGGCATGAGCCACTGTGCCCGGCCCTTCATCCCCATTTTTATAACAAGTTCAACGCCAATCACTGATCTCTGGTCAGGGGTGAATATTAAATCCTCAAAACATGTTTGGATGCTGTGCTAAAAGCAAGATGGGCTCAATTTCCTTCCAAATTTTTTGTTTAAATTTATTTAATTTCCACCTTAAGTTTCCTTGTTTTAAAAGCCTCATTCTAGATCACAGCTCTGCCTTCTTGAGAATAAGGTCTATTGTACGTGTGAAAACCACAAAGAAAAATGACACAATGGAAGAGAAGAAAGTAAAGCTTAAAGATAAAGGGGTAATTAGAACACTGCTGAACAAAGGAAATCTAATGAAAGGGTGGTGTTTGAAATGCATTGGCATGTTACTGTATATAGAAGTATGAACTTTTCCTAATCTTGTTTTCAATATTTCCTAGATCTTTCTTGCAAATGTACACTATGCCGAGCTAAGTAAAAATCTAAGCTGGCTTGTGTTTATATGTTACCAACTTTAACATTAGGTTTAATCTAGATTAGGCAGTTAAATCCTTACTTCAATATCCCAGAAAAAAGAACACCAAGCAATAAGGGGCAGAGCCTAGTGGCCAGAGGCAGCCTTAGGTAGGAACACATGCGAGCAAGGTGTCTCAAGTCAAAAGATAAGGACTGTTTTCTTCCCTCATTCTATGAAGCCACAGAAAGCAAACAGGGTCTGGTAAACTGTAGTCGCAGGCCACATCTGGCCTCATGCTTTGTAAGTTTTTTCCATGTTTGTGTTTTTTATACTTTTAAATGACTGAGAAAAAAAAGCCAAAGAATAACATTTTGTGCCATGTTCAAATGATATGAAATTGTTTAGAACACAACCACACTCATTCCTTCCTTCACATATATACTGTGACTGCTGTCATGCCACAGTGGAATAGCTGAGTAGCTGTAACCAAGATTGTGTGGCCCACAAAGCCTAAAAACATTACTACGTGGCTCACTACAGAAAAAGTTTGCTGATGTATGGATTGGAAGGCATCTCAGAGATTCAGTAGTTTTTGAAGGAACAGGTTTTGTTTGTTTGTTAAAATACATAAATCATGTGCACCTGTAATCCCAGCTACTTGGAAGGCTGAGGCAGGAGAATCACTTGCACCTAGGAGGCAGAGGTTGCAGTGAGCCGAGATCGCACGATTGCACTCCAGCCTGGGCAACAAGAGTGAAACTCCAACTCAAATATATATATAAATCAAGGATAAGATGTCTCCATCTTATTTAGTATTTAGTTTTCAAAACCACTAAAATGTGGGGGGAAAAGGTCTCCAAATTAAGTGGTATGGTGGTGCCTAGATCTGGCTTTCCTGTTACCATACTAATTCTTCTAGTCTTTAGGAAATGCTTTGGAAAGAATCCTAGCACCTACGGGGATAGGGCTAGGTAACTGGAGACATCATGCAACTTAAAGGCTGGAGAAATTGTCAGTTAAATAGACAGCCTCTGTCACGTATGTCTCATATTCTCGGCTGTTCCTTAAGGAGTCATTTCCCTTTGAGCCTATATTCCCTGGGCATTATATATATTCACAGTCGATCCTCCATATCCATGGTAGCTAACTGTATCTTACAAAGTCACCTGACCACTGATTTAATGAATACTGAACAATTGCTCCTAGGGGAAATACAGGGTTAAGTTCCCATAAGCTACTGTAACCACCCCCATAGGGTTGACAAGAATCGCATGCCAGGTTCTGGAGAGAAATATAATTCAGTACTAATTGTGCTGCGCTTGGGCCCACTTCCTAGTTGCTAAAAGTCACATAGCACTAGATACTGACCATACAGACAGGTCTCTGACACCAGAATCGAAGGCTTTTGTTTAAGGATCTCTTAAGACAACCCCGTCCAACCCATGGCCCAGGGGCTGCATATGGCCCAGGAAAGCTTTGAATGTGGCCTAAAACAAATTTGTAAACTTTCTTAAAACATGGAAATTTTTCTTTTGAGGAGTTTTGCTCTGTCGCCAGGCTGGAGTGCAGTGGCACCATCTCAGCTCACTGCAACCACCGCCTCCTGGGTTCAAGCAATTTTCCTGCTGAGATTACAGTCACGCACCACCATGCCCAGCTAATTTTTCGCATTTTTAGTAGAGACAGGGGTTTCACCGTGTTAGCCAGGATGGTCTCGATCTCCTGACCTCGTGATCTGCCTGCCTCGGCCTCTCAAAGGCTGGGATTATAGGCGTGAGCCACCGCGTCCAGCAACATGATATTTTTTTTCTTTTTTCCTTTTTTTTTTTAGGCTCATTAGCTATCACTAGTGTTAGTGTATTTTATGTGCAGCCCAAGACAATTCTTCTTCTTCCAGTGTGGCCCAGGGAAGCCAGAAGATTGGACTTCCCTGGCTTAAGATGTTTTTCAGACCCTGAATTCCAGCAACCAATTTGAAGAGGAACAGGGTCAGCATGAGAATATGACTTCTTCCTCTCCCTGTTGAGCCATTTCCCCCAAACTCTTCAACCAATCAATGACCTCCACACTTCCACCCACCGCCAAACCCTTAAAAACGCTTGCCCCACACTCCTGGGGAGATGTATTTGAGGTTTCCTCCCATTGCCTCTTTTGATGTGACTCTGATTAAATCTCTCTGCTGCAACCCACTGTCTTGGCGTATTGACTTTCTGTGTGCATCAGACAATAAACTATTACTGTTACATTGCTGGTCACAACTTTCTCAGCAAATGACCAATATATAACCTTGTTTTATGCGTGTTTCTGTTTAAAGACATCTTATTTAATGTATACTGCCAATTCCTTAACCTTGAACTCCTGGCAAATAGCACTGTTGCTCAGGCCTGAAGGATGCTTCTTTAACACACATATTTTCTCCATAAGCCACGTCATAGCTGTCTTGCACTTAGGAACATAAGACGGCACTGGGGCTCTATGCTTGGGGGCCATCTCAACAGCAAACTCACCAACAAAATGCACAAAAATGCAAAACAAAACAAAACAAAACAAAACCATGGCATGCAATAGACCTCAAAAAGGATGAGTATTTACGGCATCAGAGCTGAAATAAGAGAGTAGAGTCACCTTGTTTGACCTTGCCAGGAACATGCACATTGGTGGCAGGCATTTTTCACTGCTCTGCATATCTGGGAATGCCTGTAAAAGTGCCCTGAACATTGATTTTAGGGTTACAAATACATTTTAGTGAGTAGGTGGAGTTGTAAATACAAACTCTGAGAATGGTGAGGACTGACTGTAGTTTAACCCACATATACTTTCTAGTCCTTTTATGACTTTGATAAACTTAATTGGTCAACTGGCATCTTCCTAGCCTTTTAAATATCAGTCATTTAAAATTATCTCCTCTATTCTATAATGACACTGACAATAACATTTCTCTATTGCTTAAGGGTGTCTCACTCCTTATAAAATTCCTTCACTATTTCCTTTTCGTATCAAATTAGGCCCTGGGTTTAAAAGTTTCTTTTTTAGCATATCAGTGAGTCCCTTGTCTGCCTGAATTCTATGTCCTGCTCCCCTCAAACTGTTTGTCTTTGATATCACTGCTGTCTTCTTCCCTACCCACACCTGCAAGGTGTTCTACCCACTGCAAGCTATATTTCAGGCTGAATTCTGACAAACACAATCTTAAACAGATTTTATTATGCCTAGGTCAGGCTGCATAATTGGTGGGGCCCCAGTGCAAAATGAATATAAGGGGTTCCTCGTTCAAAGTTGACTAAGAATTTGAGAATATTATGCCAAGAGTGGGACTGCAAGGCCACACACCCACGACACTTGGCCCTGGTGATACCCACTTTATGGATAAGTCCAGAATGACATGTAACCTATCAGCAATGGAGCTACCTGGGCAGAGGGCTGGCCTGCCACCCACAGGAGCCACCTGATGGCTCCCTCAGGTGCTTCCTTCCCTCCTGCCTCATTTATGAGCCCGTGAAAATGTATTTAATCACCCAATCTTAATTCCTTTCTCTATAAAAGGGGTAAAAATAAACCAAGTAAGCATTACTATTATTTTCTTTTTATAGAGAAAGGAATTAAGACAGGAGGGTGATTAAGTTTAAAGAGTAATATTTACTCATCCTCACCTCATGGAAACATTAGAAGGATTTAATGACAGGACTTAGAAAGAAAGACACCATGTAAATCCCAGGCATTACACAGTTATTATCATATCGTAAGAAGAGGGATTTGAGCTGCATAGGAGCAGGGGATTTACTGACACAGGTGTTAGACAATAAGATAGTTTCCCAAAATCTCCCCTAGATTTATTTCACATCAGGAAGAGGTTCCTGTATATCAGGTTTGATTTAGATGTGATCGTCTAGAAGTGCAGAGCACAGGACCTTCAGAGGTTTTTTTCTACCTAAAACTTTTGTTTTTTCCACAAAGATCACCCTGTGGCAGCACAAATTTTGCAGTCAGGTGGGAATGCCTGACTTCCTCCCAGAGTGAGGCAAGACCCTAGTTTTTCCGCAGCGTTCTTACAGAAAATCACTTGCTTGTTAAGTCTTCAAAACTAGCTGTGAACACTGGCACATGTTGTGTGGGTCTGTAACTTTTGAGATATCAATGATGAAGCAAAAGGAGTTGGTGATCATAAGAAAAATGCTTTCTCCTTTCTCATAAATAAACTGGGATCAAACACAGCTTTTCATTTTTGCCAGTTAAGAAGTAAAAGAAACGAACTATTTTCTGTTGTCATCATAAGAGAAAGATGATTTTGGCACCAAAACAAACCAAGTGAAAACAAACAAAAATACAGAATGGGAGAAAATATTTGCAAATCATCGACTGGATAAGGAGTTAATACCCGGAATATAGAAAGAACTCCTACAACTCAACAACAACGACAACAACAACAACACTGATTAAAAAAATGGGGCAAAGACTTGAAAAGATATTTATTCAAAGATGACTTACAAATGACCAATAGTGCATGGAAAGGTATGCAGCATCACTAATCATTAGGGAAATGCAAATCAAAACTACAATCAGTTACCACCTCACAACCACGAGGATGAGCATTATAAAAAAATCCCAGAAAATAAGTGTTCACAAGGATGGGAAGAAATTATGATCCTTGTTCACTGTCGTTAGCAATAAAAAATGGCTAGCTGCTGTGGAAAAGTTTGGTGGTTCTTCAAAAAAAAAAATAAATATAGAATTTTTATATGATCCAGCAATCTAACTTCTGGGAATATACCCAAAAGAATTGAAGGCAGAGTCTCAAAGTGATATTTATACATCCATGTTCACAGCAGCTCAATTCACAATAGCCAAAAGGTGGCAACCCAAATGTCTCTTGACAGATTAGTAGGCAAACACAATGTGGTGTATACATACAATATTATTCAGCCTTATAAAGGGATGAAATTCTGACATCTGCAGCAACATGGATGAACTTGGAGGACATTATGCTCAGTGAAATGAGCCAGTCATAAAAAGACAAATACTGTATGAGTTTCCTCATATGAGCTACTCCCAGCAGTCAAATTGATAGAGACAGAAAGTAGAAGGGTACTGGGGGAGAGGGGAATGGGGAGTTTTAGTTTTGCAAGACAAAGAGCTCTGGAAATCAGTTGTACAACAATGTGAATGTACTTGACACCCACACTGTACACTGAAAATGGTTAACATGGTAAATTTTATGCTTGTGTATTTTACCACAATTAAAAATAAAATAATAAAAAAAGGAAGCACAAACTGCTACATGGACATTTCCCCTCCTCATTCCTCTAAAATAGAGTATAATTGCATCTTCTAATGTTGCCCGGCTGTTGACCAACAGTTGGTAAGCTCTGTGAATTATCTAAAAACCAGCCACTGAAAAGACATTAACCTTCCTGAAAGAGGTAAGCGTATTACCCAGGTTTTACATTAAGTCAGCCACAGAAAGTTATGACCAAGCACAAAAGGCTAAAGAAGATAAAAGTTCTATGGCTGAAAGTGGAAATGAACCATCATTATAATTAAGATATAATGTGTTGTGATGGGTGAGGAAGGGCTCAGGACCAGCATCGCTGAACTAAGTCATGACTTAAAACACAAGATCAGCTCAGAGGCTTCATGGCTGCCTTTGATGCCGAACTCTTCTCATAGTGACATATACACATCCTCACATATACACACATACATGCGCATAGTACATAATAAAGTCAGCCATGGTCTGGAATAGTGTTTTGGGGTTATTTACAAAGATAGGCTTGTTAAGTTGCCGGGATTTCTTAGCCAGGCTTACACATACAAACACAAAGATACTGCATATTCTCTCAACCACATTCAAACTGCTCATTTACACACATCCTATCATATAACTGAAAAAGCCATCACTTTTATTTATTTAGAGACACAGTCTCGCTCTGTTGCCCAGGCTAGAGTGAAGCGGCATGATCTCGGCTCACTGCAACCTCTGCCTCCTGGGTTCAAGCGATTCTTCTGCCTCAGCCTTCCCTAGTAGCTGGGACTACAGGTGCCCGCCACCACGCCCAGCTAATTTTTCTATTTTAGGAGAGATGGGGTTTCACCATATTGGCCAGGCTGGTCTCGAACTCCTGACCTCATAATCTGCCCTCATCAGCCTCCCAAAGTGCTGGGATTATAGGCATGAGCAGCCGTGCCCGGCCCACTCTCTTCTATTTATTACAGCAATTTTACTAAGGAACTTTGCTGGACAACACTCTCCTCAGTAAAAGAAAAATGAACTGCTGTCCCTGTTTGCTTTGTGGGTTCTAATACAGATACTGAAAACCCCGTGAGCATTACCATGCCTTGAGTCGATCCACTATTCTTCACAACCACCTCCCAGCTGCAAGGGCTACTGAACGGTTGTTCAGGCCATTTGCTAACTGACCTTCCTGCAGCTTCTGTCCCTCAGACCCCTCATTGGTAAAGTGGGGCACACACTCCCTTTTCTGGCTTGTCCTGAATGTCCCCATTCTGCCTCCTTTTCTTCCCTTGGCAGCAGCTCTTTCCCAGACTTTTTGCAGCCACCTCCCCATTTGACCACCGTTTTTCCTCTGGACCCTCTTCCATTCTGGGCACTCTTCTCAAGCTGCACCAACACTTGGGCAGTTCCCTCCACTCGCAGCTTCAGTGACCACCCACATGCTGCCGCCTCCCACATCTGCAGCAGTGGGCTGCCTTCCTCACCTTCACCCACAGAACTCCGTGTTTACCTGTTATTTTCTCCAGAAAGTCCTAAAGGTCTTTCGAATTCTGTATATCCTAAACAAGCTCTTCCCCACTCCCAGATGTCCTTGCCCTGAGCCCCCTCCTCTGTGCAGGTGCCACCCTGCCAGCTATCTACTTCTAGTCCTGGGGAGTCCTCTTTGACTTGCTCTCTCCTCTCTCAACCTCCCCATCCCATTCATCACCAGGAGTCATCACTCCATCACCTGAACCTCTCTTGGTGCTCCTGCCCCAACTTGGCTCCACCACCTCTCACATGAACCACAGCACCCATGTCCCAACTGGGACGCTGCCTGCTGGCCCTCCTCGATCCTCTAGAATCTGTCAGACAGCACCATCCGCACAACTTTCTGCACTGCCTGGTATGGTGGCAACTAGCCACATGTGGCTGTGGAGCACTTGAAATGCGGCTGATGTGTCCAGGGGACTCATTTTCCATCCTACTTAATTTACTTAATTTACATTTTCCACATGGCGGTGGAAATGCCATTGGACACTGCAGCTCCAGATTCTCTACAAATGTGGTGAAAATCCCTCAACAGCTTCCTCGACCTGGCTTATGCATTCCATCATTACCTCTCTCCTCTTTCTCTCCATTCCTCCCATGGCATTCTTGGATACAAGGAAATTCTGCAGCACATCCATGGTACTGCCAGCACTGGGTCCTTTATGACAGACACAGAAGCAAATAGCCTTATTTCACTGTCTCCTGAGCAACAGGAAGAGAGAGTGAACATTTGTTCAGTGCCTGTTATGTGATAGACGTCTCGGTTCCTGTGTTATTTCATTCATTCCCCAGACTTCCTATAAGATGAGTATTGTTACTGCCTTACAGTTGAAGAAACTGAAAGCCAAAAACTGAAGTGAAGCACCAACATGGCTGAAAGAAAGGGAGCTCTAGTGACAGAGGCCACACGCTTCCTGTTCTCCACAGTGGTCTCATTTCCATGGCAGGCTCCTATTTTGGCCTCAGAACGTTTCCTGAGGAGAAACTTTTCCTTAGTGGAAAGATGTAAGACGGAATAAAATATGAAGTGAATGGGCTCCCTAACTAAATGGTGAACAGAGCCAAATGTGCAGCTTCCATTCTTCCGCATGAGGTAAGAAATGCTTAAAGTAGGTTTGTGTCTCCCTCTAAGCCGCCTCTGGTGTGATCCTGAGAGAAATTACCAGGACCACAGCCAGATACAAAAGCACCCACTAATTATTTGAGCTATGAGTCTCTCAAAATAATTTGTGAATAAAAAAAATAAAGGGGAGATCTCCACTGATCCCACAGAAATACAAACTACCATCAGAGAATACTGTAAACACCTCTACACAAACAAACTAGAAAATCTAGAAGAAATGGAAAAATTCCTGGACACATACACCCTCCCAAGACTAAACCAGGAAGAAGCAGAATTCCCGAATAGACCAATAACAAGTTCTGAAATCGAGGTAGTAATTAATAGCCTACCAACCAAAAGAAAAGCCCAGGACCAGATGGATTCACAGCCGAATTCTACCAGAGGTACAAAGAGGAGCTGTTACCATTCCTTCTGAAACTATCCCAAACAATAGAAAAAGAGGGACTCCGCCCGAACTCATTTTATGAGGCCAGCATCATCCT